>QTSX02000986.1:0-93860 GCA_014839935.2 Entomophthora muscae | reverse complement strand
AGTTGTGGTAAGTCTGCAGCAGTGAACAAGGAGAGAACCTGAGGGTCTCCTTCAGGTAATTTGAAATCACTAAACGTTCCAAAGGGGTAGATGGACACCACTTGCTCTGATCCTAATATGCGACCATGTCCTACAACCTGGCTTCTTAGTCACCTGCATAGGCAGGAAAGTCAGGTTAGCCAGCAACAGCTTCACAGGCTCTTTATGAGTCTGGTCCAAAATCCCTGGGCATAACCAAGGCTCTTTGTGGCTTAGGGAATCAGGTGAGTATAACTCCAGGAATGATTTTTCTGGTAGTTTGTAGGATATCTGAGAGTCTATAATCACTTGTGAGCCTAGAAGGATGGTGATAGCTTCAGGGGCAAGAAGAGGTACAACTTCCTCTGCAGGACAGGAAGGAGGAGGGGGAACACATATTGGAAGAATGAGTCCTATACTTGAGTGAGAAGATACCAGTGGGATACTTGAGCACACAAGTCTTAAGGCGTTTACCCGGGAGACGTGGGGGTTCTTCAAAGATTAGAGGGACCTCATACCCTAAGAGTAATAGGTACCCATCTTGTAGGTTCACAATTCTATTGTACCCTCAAAGGAATTGCATACAAACCAGGAGATTATAGCTTTTGTTTTCTAGGACAACAGCAGGGGACACAATAAGAAGCTTCCCAAACCTCATTGGCAGGGCGGAATAGGCACTAATGGCTCAGGTTTGAGCCATGCCAGCGGTACCATATGATTAAGTGTAGTTGAGGTCAGGGGCCAGCTTAAGCTTCTTCATTAGTTTGGATGATACCACATTGACTGGAGAGCCCATGTCCAAGATAGCCTGTATTTTAACCTTTTGGATTGATACCTCCACACAGGTAGTATATTTTCCAAAGGGGGGCAAGACAGCCAGAACATCCTGGAAAGCTTATAACTCCTTCTCTAATTTGGCTAACATGCATTGTAAGGCAGGAATCTCCTTATACACAGTCTGCAAGGGGAGAGATACGGTCACATTCTGGAAGAGAGCTTCTGCTAGTTCAGCAGCCTCTTCAGAGGAATCTACCAAGACAGGGGGTTGGTGAGCCTGTGCTAAGTAAGTGCAAGCCACTATGGCCTTGGCTTCACTTGAGGGTGGGTGAGCTGTAGTTGTGGTTTTTCCTGAATGTAGCTTGTAAGAGACATACATTGTTTCCAGGACTGCCAGTACGGAGTAGCCATAACCATCAGACTCATAGCAGTTAGAATATTCAGGTTCAGAATAACCGGAAAGATTGTGGAACAGGTGAAGTTTAGTTGGGCCAGCCAAAGGGGGAGATTCCTTGTCAGAAGGAGGATCAGGAGGAGACTGGGAAGATTGGTCAGCAGAGAGGTCTCCGCCTCTAAGCTTACCTCTCTTTTCCTGCCTGCTCCTTTGGGTTGCAACCCTCTACCCAAGGGTTGGTGCAGGTATGTGAGTGATGTCCTATTTGACCACAGTTATGACATCCCTGCCTCTTAGACTGCCCACTTGAGCCTAGGGTCATAATACGTGGAGTGCAGGAGGTGGTTCCAGTGTTATTGGCCTTATTTTTGCGCACCACAGCACCCCCATGGGTCAAGTGCATGTCTTGCAAGAGGGTCTTGATACTCTTCATTGAATTGAGGGAATCTTTGTGGGCCTTAAAGTACAGACACAGGAGTTGGTTCACCTTTAAAGAGTTTGAAAATGCTGTGTAAGCTTCCTGGGGAGTTAACTGACAACTGGTGATTAACTGTTGTCCTTCAATGTAGAAGCAATCAGCAAATTCAGCCAGGGTTTCCCTGAGCTTAAAGGATATGTGCATAAATGCATCTTTCTTGACTTTCAATCTGAGATCTCCCCCAAATCCCTCAATCAAGAGACACTTCATGTCCTCTCAAGTGACAATGGATGAAAGTTTGGGGACCATAACTTCTCAGCATGCAGGATGTAGGCAGGTAAGAATATGTTCCTTTTTAAGCTCATTGGTGGCCCTAAACATTGCAGTATCGTAGATTGTCAGAAAGGCAGCAATGGTAGAGGTTTAGGGTCAAATCTCTATTTAAATGAAGGCTTATAGTTGGGGTCAATGGATGGTGAAGTTGATTGGCTGTTGTCACCTTGGTTGAGGACGTTAATATGGGGATTGCCCTCAAACTCAGATTTGGCAGCAGTTTGTCTAGTCCAGAGAAGTCAAAGGCTCTCCTCTAGGGTGTTCAAAGTAGAGCTGTTTTGCCCACTGATGTCCCTAGCAGTAGTGGTAGCAGCTCTGAATTCATCAATCTTAATCTGTTGCACAGTTAGGGTGCCAGCAATCCCATTGAGGCAAGTGGTCAGGGAAGTGGTTTGAGCAACCAAAGGGGTAACCTGTCCATTCATTGTCTCTGTCAAGCAAGAGAGGTTTTTTTACCTCCCTTCCAGTACATCCTGCCTATCAGCAACATCATTTGTTACTTCCACTAACTGATCCAAGGCAAGAGCACAGTTGACCCGGGGTTGGCCTTCTAAGCCAGGGCAACAAATATGATTGCCATGGGTGGGAGTACTAGTGACCTCAGCTTCCCCTCCACCTTCAGACTCAGAGGACAAATCATCAGGATTAGAGAGGTGTTGTCTCAAATACTCAATTTCTCCTTGCAAGGTAGCTACTTGGTTGGTGAGCAAGGCAATGCAAGGGTCAGGTATAGGTTCTACTGGAGGAGGGTTATTAACAGAAGATTGGCGTTGAGTAGTAGCTTTGAGCTCAGCTATAGCTTCCCATACCTTAGCTTCAAAGTCAGACAGGACCTTAACAGGAGGAGCGGGAGGAGTCACCTCAATGGACGCTACTCTATCATCCACGTAACTTTGTACTTGATACAGAGTGTTGCCTAACACAGCCTTATCCAGTCCATATTGGTACTGTAGATGGCGGCCCCAGGTATTGACATGAGTCCCAACCAGCTTGAGCTGGGAATTAACATGCTCCCAAAATTGGTTGAGTTTGGTAACCAGAGTCTCAAAGTCCTGACAATGCTTTAGAAGAGTGACCTCTATGTGTCCATGTCAAATTGCTTGATGCTCATACAATTCTCACAGTTGCTCCTTGATATAACCAGGGAGCAAGGAGCAAAGGGAATTCAGTGATGAGGTTAGATACTTCTGGGAGGCCAGCAAGTCACACTGGTTATCTGAAATACATGCAAAGAGGCTATAGGACCATTATTGATATGCCATATTTTGAGCATGGTTGTCTGAGACAGCGATGGCTACAGCATTTAGAAGCTGGTTCTGGGATCCTAATGCAAGTTGATGGTGAACCAGGGTGGGGTGGGTAAACTGGTTGACTAACATGCCAATAGTCTCCATAGACTCCATCAGCAAGGGGGGAGACCAAAGTCCAAGAGGAAGGAGTGCAGGTCTTAGGAAGTGTACCTGGGACATAGACCAGGGATAGTGTGAATTGCCACAGTGCCTGAGTGAAGAAGAGAGCAAGCGGCAGCACAGGCTTGCTCATAGTTGAGAGAGAAAGCTGAAAAGGGAGCCCAGGCAGGCCCAGGAGACAGCACCAGTACCATGGGAGTTGAGGGGGCATTGTTGATGTCTTCTTCTAGAGGAGGACTAGAAACTTTAGGTTGTTTGGGTACTTCAGAAACAAATGGAGAAGGAACAGAGAATGCATGTGAGAACAGGGTAACCAAGGGGCTTGCAGCCCCTGTAGTGAGCACCATTTTGTCGTGTTTGGCTCCTGGGGACGACATCCAGGAGGACACAGCAGAAAATCTTTATAACAAAATATTTGGGTTCAAATCTAGTCTTAGGTTAGCCTTCAGGGCAAAGTTAAGAACACATACCTTAATTTCATGGAATACAAGATGTGAAATTCCTTTTGGCAAAAAAGGAAAGGAAAAAGCATGAAGAATATTAAAGCCAACACAAATGTGGATAAACTTGTCTTTATTAGGAGAAATGATTCTACTTATATAGTAGACAAGGGGTGATGATCACTAATTAGGTAGACAGAGTGGCATAGGGGGTCATGTTGGGGTGAGGTCATACTGGGATCAATCAAGGGCAGGTATGGTATTCTGGAATGGGTGGATATTGAACCAGACCCATTTGTGGAAGGTGAGGAATTTCCAAAATCAAAAGTGAAACCAACCAAATCTTCACACAAATCATTATTCGAAGGCCATATCAAAATAGCATGAATGGCGCAATTTCCGACATATACTGTCATATCAAACAAAGTATCGTTATCTCCTTAATTTTCCCAATATCTTATTATATATACATTCGAGAAGTATATACACAACACTAAGTTACTATCTTTTGGAGACAAGTTTATTAAAGCCACTTTACTTAAAGAGCTTGTAGGGCAGCGATAAGATTTTTGCTGCTTGTAGGACAGAATAGGAAGGAGGCATGCAATGCGTCCATCGAAGTAACGTTGATGTGAGACAAATTGTCTTTGGAGATACGATGATTGAGGTAGGAGTGCAGGCCGGTGTAGTCGAGAAAGAAATCGTTTTCGGCAAGGAAGATCTGGGTTGGTACAATGATCTGCTCAGGGAAAAGGATGGGGCCAAACCAGTTTACATGGCGGGCAAACCCACACGCAATGGCGGGGTCCGTTGCAAATAGAACTTGGAACAGCTTGGTTTCCATGGAGCCGGGAGGGGTATAGAAGATGGCTCTGAACGATGAAGCATCCCACGTTCGAAAGCAGATGGGATCCACCAGCACCAGCTTGCGGATGTAGTGGGGTCGATGCTTGACAACCCATCCAGCAATAACTGTGCCATAGGAATGGCCTATCCAAGTACATTTGTCCAACTTAAGATCTAAGAACATGTCATCGATTTCACAAAGGGAATCCGTTTCTGACAGGAGTGACGCAGCTGGCTGCAGGTTGATGCACGACGTCTCCAGTAAGATAATTGTCCGATTGGGATATTGACCAATTAAACTATTGACGAAATTTATATATCCATTCATTCCAACACCAACACCAGTACTTAAGATGATTGGATCTTGGCTTTCATCGCCAGCCTTGACCCAATACACATGATTTTTTCCGGAATCTGCCCACACACTAAAGCCTCTCATCCAAAGATAGCACAGCATGGATACTCTAGGAACAGACATAACCTTACATTAGATTTTTTTGAAGTCTTACCAAATAGAACAGGAATCCCTTGTTGACATACTTCATCTCGTCGAGGTTTATGCGGATGGATTTGATCCCAGAAGCTTCTTCGCCGAGGTTTGAGATGGGAATGTTCAGTTTTCTTCCAAACTTCTGCAGCATAACCTTTGATTCTAAAACTTCGTCCGTCGTCAGCTCATCGACATGCTTGTCAAAGAACATCCAAACCAAAGTCTGGGCAAAGTGGGCCATACATGGCTTGGCTTTGACTTTCTTCAAGTGCCACTTTCTCAACAGCTGCTCGGCGGAGTCTGCCGGATCTCCCATATGTTCCAGAAGCTTCTCGACCCCTGCTGCTCTCTTTTCTGAGTCCCAGTACACAGCTTTCCTCTCTTTCAACGCTTGTATTATGCACATGTGGTAAATAAGAAGCCACAGCTCACATACTCCCCACAATAGAAGAAACACGTGCATGGGACGCCACTCCTCAACGTACAGAACCAGCAGCGGCAGCAGAAAAATCCCCACTGTTCCCAGTCTAGCCACACCAAACTCAAAAATAGCCATGGTTGACTGGATGACATGCCTCTCGTACTCCTCTAGCTTGGAGTATTTTGTAGAATAGATGCGTCTGCAGTTCGCCAAAAAACGCTCCATATCCGCCACCAACTCCAATATTCCCTTTTATACGATACATTTCTCTTCTAGTGTCCTAACTACCCTTCATATGCATTTGCAAACCAATGCTTTAATCCACTTTTCACATGCGTAAATTGCATTAAACCCCATTGCTTGCAACTATACCAACTGACACGCTATTATTCCTACTCAAAACAGATATACTACGATCGGGTACCAACTTGAATTCCAACGCAATCTGTTTCAAATTGACTAAGCAATTTTTAAAGCCACAGTTTAATTGCCATTAAAACTCTGCAACTGGGTCCATTCAGGCGGTGATCCATGTTTTTGGGTGGGCGGAGTGATGATGAAACATAATTGCAAACTAGCTGGAAAAGTACGCAGAGTTTGCATCCCGATAGATATATAAGCTATTTAAGTTTAATATTTAAAATTTAAATCTACCCTTTTGGATCAACCCATAAAAAGTTGAATTCTTTTATACCCCTTCTCATACTAGACCCTCAAATCACATGTAAAAATAACTTCATTTATCTAAAAAGAACTGCATCTCGTAATTTTAAAATCAATTTAAATAGGGGTTTAATAAACTGTATACTATTCTGCAGCCAGATCCAGGAATTTCAATCGCCCGCTTTTCGCTGCTGCGCAGCTAAACCCACGAGGATCAATCAGGATAGTGTGTGGTTGCACACCCAGATCAGAGTTGATTGGACAGCGATAGCACCCACAAACCTTGCTTATTTAGTAACCAGCTGATTTCTGACATGCCCGCTGTACTCTTAAAAAACTCTTAATCCCACACATCAGTGTGGCATATTCGAGTCAAGCCAAGTTTTAATTGAACAAAGTTAATAAACCTACCAATTTATAGGGTGTAGTGGATTTAATGCCAGGGATTTGTGCCAAGAAATCTAATATCGAGGGTATTACTATTGTCTCATAATTTGTATTCATTCAGGGGTTGGATACCTTAAAACACGCTGAACATTATACCAAGACCCTATCACTGACTGGAAAATTTACGAAGTGGTCAATACAGCATTGGCCAACAATCTATCACTGTACTTTTCAGAGCTGTTGAGATGGACCGATCAAAGCCAGACCAGAGCCAACTAAAGTTGCACATGAATAAAACATAAACAGCACAAATTTTTCAGTAATATCAGGGGACAAATAGCTAATAATATTTTTAATACAAAACATCAAACACCAATAAAACATAGTCCTGCTCAAACTCAATTTAAAAAACTAAACAGCAGAACAATCTAGCTTGGGAATGGATATTCTAGATTCCAAATGGCACTAGGATGTATAACACTTGTACAGAAAAGCATGGATTAGTTTTCAAAGATATGACTCTAATAAAAAAACTCACTTGTAAGAAAAATCAACTCAGATGCAAACAAAGTATTAAAGAATGAATTTATATTGATTACTAATAGTTTTGAGTCCAGCTCAATTTTGTTTTGAGATTCATTGATTCTGTTTACAGTGAGGTTTTTTTTGCTTAGCGCTGTAGCTTTTAAAACTACTGTATCAAGAGCACAGAACTATCAACTAGAGAGCGCACCAAAGTTACCCATGGCAAAAAAAAAAAAAAAACACCAAATCTTAACTTTATTTAGATTACAATCAAGCTCCAAAGAATAAAGGGAAATACCCACAGCTAATCCAGTGAACTTTGTTTATAACATTGGGGTACCAAATTTAAAAATCCCAATTCATAACTAGAGAAACCAATGACCTACCAGCAGTTTTATTAAGTTCAGCCCATACTAAATCTACAGGACATATATCTTTCTAATTTTATTAGGAACTTGTCCCAGACTTAAAATGCGGCTCTTTAGTGATATAATTCCCCCCAAACCAATCCTCAGTACCAAGAGCTTGTGGCATTCAACAGTGTGAAGCCACAGATGGCTGAGTACTAAAGATGGTCATCCATATCAGTATTTTATGGGTGGCAACCTCAGAATGGGAAGTTTTTATACTAAATGTGCAAAGGGATCAGGGTGATATGAATATTGTGAGGGTTTACTGCCAGTGAATCCCTCTTATCCATATCTATTGCCAGAAAATCCAATTGCCAATCATTTCTGCTGGCAAATCCTTTTTAGCTCTCCAAAACACAGCCACCAAAAGATCTCTGCCTAAATAGATATATCAGTAACCTATACTACTTTGAGTTTATGTCAGAGGGAATATAGAAGCAGTGAATCCCTTTATCTGAACCTGTCAAGTTGAACTTTATTATTTGAAATAAAAAAGCACTCAGGAAAAAAGGCTTAAATATGTAAGACTTGATGATCTGGCTTTAAGCCTGTTTGATCCAAGTATTAATAATAGGTATCTTTCCAGCAAATGTAAGATGCACACTGAAGATTTAATTCCAAAATTAATGAGAAAAAATGTGCTTATATTATTGAGAGAAGGGGGGTCAAACTTATACCCAAAGGTTAAATCCTAGTAGCCTTAGTGAAAGTACTCCAAGTGGCAAGAGGTTATCAGGGATCCAGAAGGTTCAGATATCAATTGTGGCCCATATTTGGGTAAAGAGAGCTCTATAGGTCATAAGCAAAAGCAGAGGCTTTTGAAGGGATAAATCTGCAAGTACCATTCAATAGGCTAGTAAAAACCCCTAGTAAATTTGAATTAATGACAGATCTCACCTCAAGATTGGATCAAGGGAGATGGTAGGCACAGGGGACTCAGCATGAACCTGGGCAAAGAGATGGCTAGAGGAATTCATCTTCAAAGTTAACTCGGGACAACTCCTGAAGGTCATAGTTAGGAAACCAATCCAGAGAGAGTCTAGCTTATGAGTGTGGTCACCTACTCAATGCTGATAATAGAGGACTTGATCTCCTATACTGAACTCAGGGACAGGGGCACAAGAAGCATTATAGGGAGACAATTCCAGGGACTTAGTCTTATAAGGGGAGGTATAGGAAGTGGCCTGGATATCTATGAATTTATTGACTACCTCTTTGACTTGTTGTTTGGGATCAAGCACAGCGTCTAGCTTGACCAATTCATATCCCAAGGTTGAAGGGGTTGAGGCTTCCCGCCCATACAACATCTTTAAAAGGGAAAATCTGGTAGTATAATGCTTAATCAGGCGGTATGCAAAGAGAACAGCAGGAAGATAAGAGTCACAATTGGAGGTGTATGAGTAAGCTACCTTGTTCATATAAGAGATCAGAGTAGAATTTGAACATCCTACTGTGTCATTGGTAGACATATTTTAAGGTGCAAAAAGAACTTATGAATTCCCATAGCTACTAATAATGAAGCTATCAATTGTGCATTTGAATTTATCCTATTATCAGAGAGAAGCACCATGAAAAGCCATGGTAATAAAACACGTCCTGAAGCAAAAAGATGGCTGTGGTTTTTGCTATAATATCTTTGATAGCCCTAGCCCCTGCCTGTTCACTGAAATGGTCTACTGCAATGAGGATAGACTGACTTCCATAAAAAGAAAAAGAAAGGGGACCTACAGCATTTATGCTAACAGTGTGGAAGGCGTGTTTGGGTAACACTAACTTGAACGTGTGCTGATTGGAACAAGGGCGCTGTATTTGAAATTCATGGCAGGAGGCTAGAACATCAGGGACCAATACACACATGTTCTCCCAGTAGTAGTGCTTAGCTATTCAATCCCAAGTCTTGGCTATCCTGCTATACCCCATGTCTAGATGAGCCTGCAGCATAACTGATATTAACAAGCTTGGGTGGAAATAAGGCAGATATAGAGGCCCAGCATTATTGAAAAGTTGATTGTCCCTAACTAAAGTATCAGCAGGAAGCTTCTGTAAAGCTAGGCAAGTATCTTTAGGTTCAGATTCCCACACATTAGGGTAACCTATGAGCCCATACAAACATTTGGACTTGGCGGGGTGCAAGGCTAGGATAGGCACTTGGGACAGACCATCAGAATTTTGGTGCTGAATCCCAGGAAAATGAGCCACTGTGAAATTGCAGCCTTATAGACATAGGGCCCAGCACACTAGCCCCCCTTTGAGTTCTTTTAACTGCTGAAGTCAACAAAGGGACAAGTGATCAGTGACCACTGTGAAGTGTGTATCATAGATGTAGTGTTGTAATTGATTAAATGCATGTAACACAGATAAACACTCCTTTTTGGTAGCACTATAGTTCTTCTCATGTTTTTTGAGGATGTAAGAATAGTAGGCAACATAGTGATACACCCCTTCATTGTCTAGTTGTGCCAGGATGGCTCCCACAGCAACCCCCTAGCCTCAGTATACAAGATAAACTTCTTGTAATAACTGAGGTACACTAGGTTGTGGGCTTCCTTGAGTTTATGCTTCAAGGCTTTGAAGAACTGGTATTGACTCTTGGTCCACTCAAAAGGTACTCCTCTAAGTAGCTGGACTAATGGCTCACTGATCTCTGCAAAATCATGAATGGATTGCCAATAATATCTCATAATCTCTAGAAAGACGCGTAATTCTCAAAGGTTGGTAGAGGGCAACATGTTGTTGATAGCATCCACCTTATTGGTCATAGGTTGAATCCATGTTTGTGTAAACTCATGTCCCAGCAACCCCAGTTGTTCCTTGAAGAAGGAACATTTGGCTGGCTTAAGCTTAAGGCCAGCTTCACGTAACATGAGAAATACAGTTTTTAGATGATCTAAGTGTTCAGTGAAGAAAGCACTGAAGATAATGATATCATCCAAGTACACCAGTATACAGGACAGCTTTAAATCACAGATGATAGAGTCCATAGCTTGCTAGAAAGTATCAGGTGCATTTCACAATCCTTGAGGCATATGAGTGGGTTCAAAAAGCCCCTCAGAAATCATTAGCATGTCCTTCTCTCTATCTGCAGGTGATAAATCCACTTACCAATATCCTGAAGCAAGATTCATGGCTGAGAAAAACTTGGAGCCTTATAGTTGACACAATGCATCATCAATATGAGATAGATGGTAAGAATCTTTCTTAGTAAGAGAGTTGAGGCGCCTGTAATACATCAAAATACAATTTACACCATTCTTCTCTTTAAGGATCAACGGCAGAGAAGCCCAGGGGCTCTGAGAAGTGGCTAGCAACCTGGCGTCCAAAAAAAATTTCAGCTCCTTAGATACCTGAGAATCTTCAACTATGCTACATTAATAGCGGTTTGCTCTAAATGGAGGAGCATCACCTATATCAATTTGATGTATGAACCCATTGATCAGTGTCAGGAATATTCCTGGCAACACCTTGGTTCAGGACAATATTTTGTCTGCAATTGAGTTTAATAAAAAAAATCAAAAATTGCAGCAGTTCCCCCTTATTGGGGAAACTGCCGCAAAAGGCCGGGCCAAGAAATCAGAAATTAAAAATAAAATTTAAATTTAAACGGGTTTTATACCCCGCCCGCGGGCCGCATGCCAATCCTGGAGGCTCGCCTGCGCGCGCCAGCCTGCCCACTCCCGCCAGCCAGCCACTCTGCCAGCCAGTCCCCTGGCCAGCCCGCCAAACGGGGAAATTGCCAAATGGGGAAACCAAAAAAGGCTATTTCCCCAAACCCAAATGGAGGGGGAACTGCTGCCCAAATTTGGAAGCTACCAAATTTGGGAGGGGCTGACAAGCTGCTCAACCAACCCATTCCTGCATTAACTGCAGAATTCAAAATTGGATGCATGAAAGCATCCAATGACACACCAAACCAATGCAAGCCCAGAAGTAACAATTCATTGCCTGCACACCACTTCTAATTCCCCTCCCAAAAGGGAATTCCAGACAACACCAAGTGTTTGGGGTTTCCTGTCCAGTGTTTTACTCTATTCATGCCCCACAAGGATGATAGTATATAATAAAGCCAATTCACTTGATGATAGTTTGTGCTATCATTGAGTGAAATTACCCCTCAATAGTATCACATAAATCAATCAGAACTTTACCCTACAAGAAAGTTAAAAGACACTATGCTTTGTCTGCCCTTTCCCAGGATCAGAAGATGAACACTCAAACCTTCTCAGCTGTTCTCACAGCCTGCCTAGGGATTGGGGGCCACCAATACAATCACCAGCATGGGCCATTTAATAAACCACCTGGCAAGTACATCTACAAGGAGCCTGTGCAGCTAAACTCCTCCAAGCAGTACTCCTGGCCCACACCGGTATCACCCCACTTCACCCAGTCCGTAGCTATATACACCTGTATATACTACGTACTCACGTATTTTGCCGGTAATTTTGGACGTTATAACGTACACGCCAAGGTCTTTTGATGGATGATGATGGTCTATCCCATTGTGATGGCGCTCACAGGTTTCCAAGTTGCCAACTTGGTCCCTTAATTTGCTAAAATACTCCCCCAATTGTTGGGTCTTTACATCAGACCATAGTTGTTGGGGCTTTTTGCAAAGATGTCTGAAAAGTGATCCAGAAGCTTTAGCACCTCAGATTTCTGGACTGGGGTCATTTTCAGGAAATATGAAGCAGAAAAGAGAGATAAGACTTGCGGCTCAGCTTCTGGCAAAGTGAGATCACTGATTGTGCCAAAGGGGGAAGAGAATAAACAGCTGGTGCACTCAAAAGCCAACCATGCCCAAGTACCTGTCCTTTGGTGATTTTCAAAGAATAGCAGTCAAGTTAGCTACTAGCAGCTAGACAGGGTCCTTGTGAGTGACATCCAGAATCCCAGGACATAGGTGGGTTTTTTTCTTCTAAAGGATTCATGAGTGTAAAATTCCATGAATGTCTTGGCAGGTAATTCATATGAAACCTGATAGTACACCATCACATACAACCCAGGAGGAATAGAGAAGGAATGAGGATCCAATAGAGGGACCACTTCTTCTTCCAGGCACAAGGACAGTGGGGACTTGAGATTAGAGGAGTGCATTCTAAACTTCAAAGAGAAAATTCCGTAAGATATTTCAACACACAAGTCTTCAACCACTTTTCTGGGAGTCAAACAGGCTCTTCAAATATAAGGGGCATATTATAATTCAAGTGAGATAAAAATAATTCCTTGAAGTTAATAATGCCATTATACTCTTGGGAGAAATTGGTACCAATAAGGAGGTAATAGCTCTCATTTTCTAAGACACTGGAGGGGAGAATAAAGTTAACAACCAAAATAAAGGGGAAAAGCAGAGTAGGCTCCAATGGCGCAAGTTGTTGACAACCCAGATTTACCATAAGACTGGTTGTAGGTGAGATCTGAGCAATTTTGAGCTTCATGAGTTTGGATGAGACCACATTAACAGGGGATCCTGTGTCTAATATGACTTTAATATTCCATTTTTGAGCCGCTGCTTATACTTGAGTGGTATCCCTTTTAAAGGGGGCAGGATAGCTAGAGCTTCTTTAGAGGCGCTGATTTATTTCTCTTATTTCTCCAAAGTACAGCAGAGGACTGGGATATCCTTATACCCAACTTGTAAAGGTAGGAAGACCTGCACATTCTGGAATATAGCTTCAGCCAACACATCAGCTTCAGCAGAATACTCAAACCACACTGGCGCTCAGCTGGCTTGGGCAAGGTAGGGGTGAGTAATCATTTCTTGAGCAGCAGAGGAGCCAGGTATTACCTTGGTAGTAGTTGTTTTCAATGAGCGTAACTTTTAAGGTACAGAGATGCTCTCAGGGACAGCCAGTACTGTGTACCCATGTCCACGGAGGTATTGTCTTTAAATTTATCATAATCAGAGTCACTAGAAAGGTCATGGAAGAGATCCAGGATGGAAGGCGCAGCAGGAGGGGATAAGAGCCAGACACAGTAGGGTGTGGTGAGAGCAGAAATAGAAGCAGACTGAGAAGGGTAGTCAGAAGAGAGCATCCCCACCTCTAAGTTAACTGGGCTTTTCCTGACTGACTTCTAAGGTCTGCACCCTCCACCTTGGGATTGGTAAAAGCCCAAGAGTGATGACCTACAATACCACAATTATGGCATCCTAGGTGCTTAGTTTGTCCATTATTGTTAAGGGTCATAATGGGAGAGGTTAGTTGTATTGATTAGTAGAGTTAGAGTGTGCCTCTCTAACCATAGGACTGGTATACATTAGATCCATATCTTTTAAGAGGATCTTGATTCAAAACATAAAAGACAGCATTGATTTATGAGCCTTAAAGTGCAAACACAACAGTTTTTTGACTTTAAGGGCATTGGTGCAGGTGGTGTAAGCTTCTTTTACAGTGAGCTGACAACTAGTGATTAGCTGTTGGTCCTCCATGTAGAAGCAATCAGCAAACTAAGCAAGAGCCTCCTTGGGATTGAAAGAAATTTGCATAAAGGTGTTCTTTTTGACTTCCAAGATCAAGTCCCCTCCAACCTCCTCAATTAACATCTCCTTCATTTGAGCCCAATTGGTGATTTTAACTAGTTCATGAACCATCACTTCTTGGTACATAGGATGGAGACAAGTCAGAATATGTTCTTTCTTAAGCTCGTCAGGTGCTCATTTATTTTAAGTTTAATAGATAGTGAGTAAGGAAGAAATTGTTGAGGGTTAAGAATCAAACACCTGTTTGAAAGATGACTTATAGTTAGGATCAATGTCAGTGTTGGCAGACCCACTAGAACTGTTTTGAGAGTTATAGTTGAGGACATAGATCTTAGTAGAGAACTTGGCCTCACTTTCAGCAGGAGGTATAAGAGCTCATAGCTGATGTACACTTTCTTCTAGGGTAGTGAGAGTAATTGCCTGCTGGACTCCTAATTCTCTGGTAGCAGTGTCTACTCAAAGGGCTTCATCTATTTGTGTATGTTGTACTGCTGCAGTGGCACAAAATACAACAAATTTCAAAGACAACTCTTGCACTTGCACAATAAGTGTGGTGCTCCTGCCCTAGGAGGTGACCAAGGTGTATCCTGGGTCAAAGCCAGGGACCAGCTGGGCTGGGTCCGTCATCCTCAGAGATACTTGTTCTATGGAAAGGACAAAAGTGAATTATCTAAACACTCCAAAAGGGACTCATTATGCCCCCTAATTATCATTAGTAAGTTATAACTAGGGGAAATTATATTTCACAGCAATGTATAGGCTATCAAGGCAGCTCCATCATCTAGGGGGCCATTGTGCATGATGATCTTCAGTATAACAAATCCCAGATCTTGAGGTTATGGGCACCACATTATTTATTTCCCAGAAAAGCGTTTTCTATAAGTGAACAGACTGACATTCTACATTTTCTGATCTTCTCAACCAGCTTCATAATTATTATCACTAAGGAAGTTCTATGTCACAAGAAAGGACAAATAGGGGTTGGTATTGGCTTTTATTTGCATCAGAAGAAAGATCCCCATATAAAACTTCTGGATTATAGCCTGTATTGGGGGGAAAATTTGGGTTGTCAAGTCTTGGGCTCCTTTTACTTGGCCTTGAGCTCATTGTCTTATGCCTTGGACTCTATGCTTTCAGCTTTGGACTTCTTTCACCATGCCTTGGGCTCCTTGTCTACACCTTTGCGTTCTGTTTTTCTGGTCTTCCTGCTTTGTGCTTCCTTTCTCTTGGCCTTGTACTCCTTACTGGGATCCTTGTACTGGTTTATGGCTTTTAAAATCCACTATTTTCCCCTTTTTTCAGGCTGTTTCCCCTTAAATAGCTCCTTGCTTAATATGGTTTTCCTTTATGGCTTCCTGATTTTCAAAGCTTAAACTATACAATTTTTCTTGCTCTATAATATATTAAGCTTATGTTCATACTTCAGCTAATCAGAGAGGACTTTTCCCTGTCAATCCCCTTATTTTTTAGGCTGTTTCCCTTCAGTTTAACCAATGAAAACATTGACCAAACAGGCTTTGGCCTGAAGCCAATCAGGCTTTCAGATTGGCCTATTTTTCCAAAATGTTTCTCTGGACAAACTGCTCCTGACCTTGGTTTGGACCATTGTCCTCTCTCTCCAGAAAACCATGGTTCCACATTTTGAACAGTTTCCCCATAATTCCTGTCACGTTTTGCCAGGTCAATTCAAACGTTTCTGCCTATTTGTTACTTAATAAATTTTTTACCTTGATTTCTTCAATGTTTCTCTGTGTTTCCCTGTGTTTTCCCCCTCAGAAAAGCTTGAAATCATCTGTTGCTTGCTTTACGCCCCTATTAATGCTCCACAAAATCCCAGCCTTTGTCCTCAGAGTTTCCCTGTGCTGTTCTTCCTGCTTTCCTTTCTTTTTACTCTATCATCTCTTTAATAATTTTTTAGAATTCTTCTTATTTTTTTATTTCTATTACCCAATTTTTTCTCTTATTTATTCATCTCTTTTATTACTTCTTTTTATTTCTTTTTATTAATTTTCCTAATTCTTTTAATCCTCTTAATTATTTTATATATTTAAATTTTTTTATGTTTCTTATTTCTTAATCTTTTATGTTCCTTATTTTCTCATTCTTCTCTGTTTCCAACCTCTTCTGATAGCATTTACCTCTTTCTTCAGCTCCTTCTTTTTGATGCTCACCACAATTGTCTTTCCTCTTTTCTACTGGTCTCCATCAGTCAACACCTCAGACTCAGGCAATAAGTCTCCATAAGTGAATCAACTTATACTGGACCCCCATCAGTGACCTACACTTTAGGCCATCAGTAACAGACACTATTCATGTCTTGACACTGTTTTTACTCACTCAAGTGGTTAGTTGGAGCTTTCAAGCGCAAATTAATCAACTTTACTTCCAAGAAACCTCTAAACCATCAATTTCTGCAGCTGTTTCTCCGGACAGATACCTCAATGATGATTCTGGGCATATCTAATCTTGCCTAGTAGCTTCAAGGTTTCCCCAAAGTTACTTAACAATCATGGGGTGAAACTTTATCCCTCCACCTTAGGTAAAGTTAATCACCTGCATGCTTACTCTCCTCAATTGTCATCACTTACCCACCATCCTACAGCATGCATCAATACCCAATCCCTTTCCATTCCTCTGCTATCACCCCTGCTTCTTATATGCTCTTACTAGATAAATTAATAAAAAGCTAATATTTACCTGGCTCAAGTGATTATTCCTTCCTTGGCCAACATTGGCCCCACCTACAAAACCACACACATGTGGATCAGCACAATAAGGTTGAGAGAACCAATCATTCATGATTTCAGTGAATTTGCTCACCTATTGTAGATTGGTATCAAGGGTCTTTTAATTGTGTAAAACCCCATCAGCCTCCTGGGTTAAGTTGGCAATAAGAGTTGCACGCTTAATCCAAAGTCCCCCTTTATTCTCATGGCAACATCTTCTTTTTCAACAGGAGGTGTGGCACCAGAGGACGTCATGGCAGTATGCAAGGCTTTAACTTATTCTTTAAGCCTTGCCATTGTCAGGGATCCACTCATTGGGAAGCTTTTCCCCAATTATATGGAGAAGGGCTCCCGAGTTAAATTTGACTAGAGTGGACACTACTGGAATCCCTATCATTAACATGTGAAGAAGAAGACCAAATAAGCGGAATCTCCCCAGGAAGGGAGTGAAATGGTTTAGAATATAATATATACTGGTGTACCCCAAAACCAACCAGGGGGCCTTGGGGTGGATAATAGGAGGGAATTATGCAGCTTCAACATATGGGGCATGGCGGCGGCGTGGTCCAAAACAATACCAAATGTAGTCTTCTGATTTATTGGTGGAAGTTGGTTCAGGAGTCTCAAAGTTTACATTGGCTTGCCCATAGCTGATTAACACACAAAAAGTTCACACAAGGAAGATAAACTTCATGTTGTCAAAGAGGGAACCTTTGAATCGACTAATCAAGTTTTTTAGAAGCTGAAAATATAGATTTATTGATTGATAGGAATAAAAAAATTGTTGGAGAAATTTGAAACAGGAAAATTTGCCAGTTTAAATACTGAGTTCAAGTGATGAAGGGAACATTGTGGTTACCAGATGGACATGCAAGAGTGATATGAGAAGTATTGTCTCTCAGAACTGCAGCAGGCTGTAGCCTGCAATGCAAGAAGAGGCAGGTTGGAATATTGTATTGCAGTGTTGTACTTCACTATAATTGTGGATGGTTTCTGGGGCTGAATGTGATGTAATTCTCTGGCTTGGTTGGTTTGCTGGCTTTTATTGGTCTCTTGGGTCCCTCAATATCTGTTTTGTATGATATCTGCATTTTATTTTAATTTGATTGGCTGCTGTATATTGATTGGAGCCAATTTTACATGCTAAATTGTTGTTCCAGTTGTTGTTATCATTGTTTGAAGCTTTAGAAACAGAATTTGAAATGGAATTTATATGCCAGTCCTTGTTTTTACGCTTGCTTTTGTTTTTGCATTCAATATTGAATAAAAGACATTCATTTATTATTTTCAAATGTGTTTTTGGATTGATTAAGTTAATTGTTTTATTTCTGTTCTTATTTTCTAAATTTGCATTTAAAAATGCAGTTTCTGGTTTTTGGATTGTACTTAAGGTCCTCAAGTCTGGTTTATTATTTGTGTAAGGGATGGAATCCCTTACAGCCATTTTCCCAAACAATACAGTAGCATGTGAATAAGGTGTAGGAAGAGGGGAATCAGGGGGAAGCAGCGGTAGTCTGCTGTCTGGTGATAGTCTTGAGTTTACAAATCACCTCCCAGATCTCCTGCAGTTCAGAGTTAGGATCACTAGTAGGAGGATTGGGTGACTTAAAGTTCTCAGACTTGAAATGTTCCTCAATATAGTCTTTGAGTCTCTGGAATTTGACCAGTCATTCTGCTTGTGTAGTTTGGGTAGCTTACTGTGCTGATGAAGCAGAATAAGTTATTAATGCTTCTGGTAATCCCATCTGACTGTTTAAGTGATCAAGTAATTGTTTAAGCTGTTGGATGAGATTATCTAGGCCAGCTCCTTGTGAAATAATATTGCCTTCAATAGATTCCATCCAAGCAGCTTGATCAACCTTTTAGGATTGGAGACAATCACATACATAGTTAGGAAGGGAGGCATGAATGGCATCTACCGTTAATTATAGGTGCTTCTGAACCAGAAGAGAGTTACACTGATTAGTCAACTTCAATGAGAGAAAATTGTGGGCCCATTGCTGGAAAGCCAAAAACTGAAAATAGTTATTGCAGGAGGCAGTAAATAGTACCATATGACTTCTCTCTTTAAGAGACATAACCCCAGCCTTACAGAACTTATATACTGAAAAGACTCCGCAGGCTGTGGAGTTTTGCAATAATATTTGACAGTAAAGTGCAATTTTTGCTATGAACTCTTTATTTACAGGCCAGGATCTGCACCTTAGAGCAGATGCTCCATATATTACATTTCAAATCCATGGAGAACTTTATCATCACTAAAGCCCAGTATTGAATACCACTGGCACTGATCCAAGTTATAATCAGCTACATTTTATATACCCAGAACTTGCAATTGGATACACCAGGGAAGAAATTGCTAGCACAATGATCTTAATTTGCACCTAATTGAAGCTGTGCTTAGGGAGGTTAAACTCTTTATCCCACTTTATTGAACAGCCATTGAACAGATAGAGGAATATGTTGCTGATCATCCTGATGGGGTTGCTTACCTTTAACCAAACCTAAATTTAAAGTTTGAATTCAGGACTAATAAGAATATATATAATTTGCATTAAATAGCTAAGATTGCAGCTCTTTTACCCCCCCTCAACTTTGCAACTTTGGAGGCCTCTGAGCGTAGATATTGATATGATTTTGCACAATTGCAACCATATGCTTACCCATATTGATCCTTCTGTATCCATCTATATATCTACACACTATGTATTTCTGTTTCTAACGGTGGATTTAGGCTACCACTATGGCCTGGTGCATGTTTTTAATAATCCTACTGCAGCAGAAAACATAAGCATCTGGGAGTACTATTGCTATCACATCTTTTTACATAATACTCAACCAAAGGTTCACTTCTATGCATGCTGCCTTTTTCAAAAATTATTGGTTGATGCTTGGTCCTCATGCAACATGCTTATAGTTTGGTATATTGAGAACAACCAGTACATATTTTGAGCAGAGGTCTATAGAACAATAACCAATTATTATACCTGAGCAGATTCTGGACAAAATCCTGATATTATTGGACATTGATACATACTTCCATCTTTAAATATTGGCTCTTGCCTCCATATGAAGCAGTTATATCAAGCTGTTATGGCTATTTTGAAAAATCTCAGTAAACCTACCTTAAACATCACTTTCACTGCCAATAGTGCCTGGAAAAAAATAACTGATGAGCTTTGGCTAACAGAAACAGCCATGTGTCACCAAGGTTTAGTGACCTGTGTATTTCATATTGGCAACCACCAGAATTCACTCATTCCGCAAGTTGACTTACTATATGTTGACAATCAGAATTAAAAACACTTTAATATCAACAGCATTGAAAAGTCAGAATTAAGTTTTAACTCATGCAGACTACTAAATGTCAACACTTTTTTAATAAGCAGAAACCTGTTTCCTGAAAATTTTACTTAATAAAAATTAATCTTTAAGAAACTTTTTAGGGTAATGTGACAACATAGATTTTAAAAAGTTCATAAAAAATTATACATGACAATTGAAAAATTTCATAAAAATACACTTTTATTTTATTTTACTATGAAATTAGCTATCTTTACTATAATTTTTCCCACTTATAAAAACAAAAAAATCCAATACACAAAAAGATACTACATAAAAAGTTACATATTATAGCAAATATAACAATCAGAAACAGTATTATGTCAAAACCGCAGGCTTGACCTGCCAGCAAGGTTCCAATCAAGCGGGTTTGTGACCCGCAATCCAATTATCTGGTCACTCAAAGCCAGACTAGGAAGTCAACTCAAATTACCAAATCCAACAACATGAACAGATGATGATCCTTCACAGTGGATACTTTGATTTGGCGCTTGACTCATTATCAGGATCAAGCCAACCCTTCTTTCATCCAGCTGTGTGATTACCAATCTTGTTCCTACTATCCTTGATTCACATGAGCTATATAATCACTATCTCCCAATAAATATTATTATCTAGTTTTTAAATATTTTCCCCATGTAACACTGCTAAAACAGCACAGTTACAACATTGGTAGCACAGGTAGGTTCTCCATCTTACCTTATCTTGAAAAATTCTGCCTGTTGCCCGCACACGCCGCAGCCAAAAAATCCTTGACAGAATTATGTCTGGCCTCCCACCTGACTGGACTCTATATACTTCTGGTACTGAGATACCTGATGGTTTTGTCCTCTACTAAAACACGGTGATCCTGCTAGCTGCCTTCAACGCCATGTATGCGCAAGGGTTCTTTCAGGCTCCCTCTTTGATGCCACAAAAAGCTGACAAAACCACCATGCCTGCCTATATAGCACAAAGGCTTTGTAGCGCCGCCTTGGAACCCTTTGCCGGGGTCAACAACAACAACGTCGCCGCATGGATCCAGTCCGCCCAGAGCAAGCTGGCTCAAATGGAATGCCCACAAAAAATCTGGATTGCAGATATTTCCATTTGCCTGACCCATGATGCTGGCACCTTATGCAACAAGTGGCACAAAGAGCACACTGACAAGAACTGGGATACCTTTAAGCAGGACTTCCTGGCGAGGTTTGTGCTTAAGGATACAGCGCTCATGATCATACAGCAAGTAAAGAACTTGACCCAGACAGGCACCGTTAAAGAACTCACCCGCACCTACAAGGAACCCCGTCTCTGTGCCCCATCTGACATGGCCTTTGACACCCCAGCTACACACCTCATGTACTACAACGCCCGCAAGTATCATGTTATGAGGCATGTGAACCTGGACCAGGTAACCAACCTGCAAAGCCTGTACTGTGAAGCGGAAAAAGCGGAACAAACATCCAACACTCTGCACAAGGCACAAACTGGGAAACAAGAAAGGCCCAAGGATTCCCATCCAAGCGGTTGCTCTTCTTGACCACCTCCTGGAGGAAACATAAACAACACCAACCACAAACCCACAGGTTTGAATGGGCATGGAAATGGAAGTAATGGCCAGTCAAATTGCACTCATTTCCGTGTCACTGCCACCCAAGGCAACCAAGATGAGGGAAAATCCCAGGGAGAGCATTAAGTAAGCCAAGCTCTCCCCATGCAACTTCTGACTTGCCTAACAATGAATATCAACCCAGGGATGTAGACCAATGCCCAATGATCCAAGTGCCCTCGGAAGACCTGGTACTATACACCATCACCAAACATCCCAATAAATTGATATCTTACCCTTTCTGCTTTTGAAGTTACACAGGCTCAGCACTCCTGGACTCAGGCGCAGATTGAACCTTAGTCAACAGTAGCTTTGTGGATAAATTCAATTTTTTGGGGGGGAACTTGTGGATAAATTCAAGCTGGCCACTAATCCTTTGCAGATTAAAAACGTGGTCCTGGCTGATGAACACCACATTGCCGTGACAAAGGAAACTACCCCCTTCTCTGTCATGCTTGAGAGCCTCTACTCCACTATCCAAGGTCCTGTCATTGACTTCCCTAAGTTTGACATTGTACTGGGACTAGACTGGTTAAAGAAAAACAACCCTCATGTAGACTTTGCAACCTCAGACTTGACCATCAAGCGTGAAGGCGTCAACCACCAGGTCTACCCCAGCTCCTTGGATCAACTCCTATGTGACCACGTCTTTGTACACACCACTGAGACTTTGAACAAGAGGAAAAACTTGAAGGCAATTGACTGTGACTCCTGTCAGTATGAGATCATTCACTTCAAGGACCACCAGGACACCTCCACGCTTCAGGACTACGACATTGTGGCCTGCCATCCAGAAATCTTTAAGGAAGTGTTACCCAGGCTGCCCCCTGAGAAACACATTCAACACTCTATCCAACTCAAGAGGGCTGTACCCAAGGCACACCCCATTTATAGGCTGACCCCAAACAAGGACAACGCCCTACGCGCCTATCTCAAGGAGGCACTAGAAAAAGGACTTATCTGCCCCTCACAGTCTCCCTTTGGGGCCGCCGTATTATTTGTGGCTAATAAGGATGGTACCTTACGCTTGGTCACAGACTACCGCGCCTTAAATGAAATCACCATTAAGAATTGTTACCCACTGTCACTGATTGACGACCTTTTTGACGCTTTGGGAGGAGCCACCGTCTTCTCCAAGATTGATCTAACTGCAGGCTACAATCAGATTTGTATCAAGGAGGAAGACATCCCCAAGACAGCCTTCCACACTAAGTATGGTTCCTACAAATGTGTGGTACTCAACTTTGGCATGACCAATGCCCCGTCCAGCTTTGTGACCTTCATGAATGAAGTGTTTGTGCCACACATAGACAAAAATGCCCTAGTATACCTGGACAATATTATTGTCTACAGCCCCTTGGTGGAACAGCACCACAAAGACCTGGAAGAGGACTTTGTGACCTTGGCACAACACAAACTGTTGGCCAAACCCTCCAAATGCCAGTTCTTCTGAGAGCAACTACCCTTCTTGGGACACATAGTCTCAAAAGATGCCACCTCCCAAGGACAAGTCAGAATTATGCACCTTCTTGGGAATAGTGGCCTATGTACAACGCTTCATACCCAACTGTGATGTCTTGACTGCCCCCTTGTCCGCCATAACAGGCGCCAAGTCTAAGTTTTTATGGACCCCCCAACGTGAACTCTGTTTTAGACGCCTCAAAGAAAAGCTTACAACAGCTCTCATCCTACAATACCCCAAACACAACAGAGAATATCAGATGGAAACCAACGCCTCAGATGCATCCATTGGGGGAGTACTACGGATTAAGAATAGTGATGATGACTTCCTGCCTGTAGCCTACAAATTGCAAAAACTGACAGATGACAAGTGCTAATACCCTATCCACAACAAGGAACTGCTGGCCAGTGTACACTTCCTAGTCAAATGACACTGTTACCTAGAACAACAAGAAGAATTAGCAGCACTAACCAATCACAAGTCTCTCATCTAATTCAAGATGCAAGCAAATCTGTCACGCCGCAAAGTGCAGTGAATGGAAATATTAGAAAGGTTTAACATGCTCATCCAATATAAGCCCAGGGCCAAGCTCGCCATAGCAGACACCCTGTCCCGCCTGTATGTCTGTGCTTCAAGAGGAGAGAATGGGCTTTACCCAGACTGGCCTCTCTTAGTGCTACGTACAAAAGACAAAGGATTCCCTGCAGGCACAACCAACATCACCAAAGAAACAGTCATCAAGAATGAACATCTCGTTGCTGACGTATACAGGACTCTTCACAGAAAAATGACAGATGGCATGACCATTCCCTACATTCCCACACATCAACAAGTTGACACCATTCTTTGCTACCACAGAGATCTTGGACATACTAAGAGCTGAAATCTATACAAGTTCCTAAAGCATAAAGCCTGGTGGCCAACCTTATACCACAATGTCCAGAAAGTTCTAGACTAGTGCAAGGTATGCAAAAAGTTGGCTAAAAGCAAAACCCCACCAAAGTCTGTACTCCCCATTTGTACCCAACTACTTTTCAAATCATGGGCTCTTGACATTGTTGGCCCCATGCCAGGAAAGCACAACAACAAAAAGTACATCATCACTGCCATTGACTTCGCAACAAGGTGGCCAGTAGCCCAAGCGGTGAAAACACACACCGGCAACAACTTACAACAATTTATTGGCAAAGAAATAATCAGCAGGTTTGGAAATACATAACTCCTGATAACCAATGAAGGCAAGGAATTGACCTCCAAAGACACCAATGTATAACTCACCAAGAATGGGGTCAAACATACTGTCACAACACCATACCACCCACAGGCCAATGGACGCGTAGAGCATCTTGATGGTAGCCTCGTGCAAGCCCTAGCCAAACTCACTGCCAGGAGACCTGAAGACTGGTATAAGTAGCTACTAACTGCATTACTTGTGTGCAAAACCCAAGGGAACAGATCCACCAGAAAAAGCCCATTTGAACTGGTATACAACACACAGCCAAATATCATTCAAGCATTAACAGGACCTAAGTTGGAAATTCCAAGTCAAGTCCCCCTTGCTGGGATCCTCAAGTAGTAGAGACCAACAGCAAGCAAACAGCCAAAGAAAAGGAACACCTACAAAAGACATATGTGTTTCCAATCCACAATAGACATGAAGTTGGGGACAAAGTTTGGGTCATGAATGTTGACAAGAGCATACTACAACCCAAGAAAGTAGGGCCAGCAATCATTCTGAAGGCAAACAACATTAACACTTACCTTGTGCAAGGGCTCAGGAAACGTAAGCAAGACAAGACCCTACACCATGATTGCCTGAGACCCTGAAAAGCTAAACAAAAACAACAAGAAACTACCCTGCCTGCCACAGAACAACAACTAGTTTAATACGGCGCCTGGGCTCCTGAAAACCTCCCTGATAACCTGCCCCCAGAGGAGGCCGACCTTCAGTCAGGGGGGTGTCAAAACTGCAGGCTCAACCCGCCAGCAAGGTTCCAAACAAGCGGGTTTTTGACCCTCAATCCAATTACCCGGTCACTCAAAGCCAGACTAGGAAGTCAACTCAAAGAACCAAATCCAACAACATGAACAGATGATGATCCCTTATGGTGGATACCTTGTTTTGGCGTCTGACACATTACCAGGATCAAGGCACCCCCTTCTTTCATCCAACCATGTGATCAACAATCATGTTCCTGTTATCCTTGATTTACATTGACTATATAATCACTATCTCTCAATAAAGATTATTGTCTAGTTTCTAAATATTTTCCTGGTGTAACTCTGCTAAAACAGCATAGTTACAACAAATATAAAGTTTTTTATATCAAAAACTACAAAAAACATATAATTTACTAGTAAAATACCAATATAGGCCATGTAATACAGTCTAAAGCATCAAACTATCAATAGAAAATCAATGGTTTTATAAAAACAGTATCATAAATTATTAATGAGTTATTTAGAATAACTATTCATTTAAAATATTATACTTAATATATAAGAACTATATAAAAAATTAGGCAATACTCAATAAATTTAATTGAAAGCTAGACTGTGATCACCTGGTTACCATTAAGAACTGTGGCAATCTTATTGATGCATTCCCCAATCTCTGAAAGCTTATATTTAGCCTTGACAACATCCTTGATCTTCTCTTGATACTGTTTCTCTTTGGTGGTTCTCTTCTTCTTGGATGGGCATTTCTCAATATCTCTGATGGATGTAACAGTCTTCCCCTGTTGGACTTTGAGGTGTTTGTAGAAGGTGTTGTATCTGGGCTTGATTCCAAAGGAGGACTTGATATGCTTATGCCAGCCCTCCAAAGATGAAGTAGTTTTGATCTCATCCTTAAGAACTTCCTGGTAGCAGTTCCAGTTGGCTTTGGCTCTGGGCTTGCTCTGGCACTTAGTGACCTTACGTCCAATCCACTGTGGTTCATAATATTCAATGAAAGGGTAGAAGTCACCATCATGTTTCTTGTTATATGGATCCTGGCATAGGAGGTCAAAGGCTTGTCCAGTATTCTTGGGCTTTACAAAGGCTAGTGCTACAAACTGCTGAATTAATAACTTGCACTTTCCTGATGTATCTAGGCGGTGGAGCTTGATGAGCTCAGGTAGACCCTTTAGTTGCCTGTTGACAGCCTGTCAATAATGAAAAAACCCTGGACCTCTCCATCAAAGGTATTTACAAAAGCGTTTTACTGGGCAGTTTCATAGTCCATGATTATATTTGAGGGGCCAAGTGCTTTATCATGAGCTTCTTGTTCTGCAGCAAGGGTGGCTTCATTCTTTTCATCATCATCTGGATTGGCTCTAGTGTTATGGTCAGGGGGACTATTTCTATTATGGGGTAGGGCTTTGATGCCCTCCTGAAGGATTTTAAAGGCCCTTGTGTATATCTCTTCTTTTACCCCAGGAAGCAGAAAGTAGGCGAATGAGAGCACATTGCCTTCAATAAGGGAATGTATATCACATAGTTGGTAAAAAGGCGGGGGCATACTGCAAAGGTACCGTCACATAACCAGGTCTCTGAATCCCTCATCTGCTCCAGGTTCTGTTGTGTAGCACAGCATATAATTATTGCCTCTGCTGTAGGCCCATCATCATGTAAAAGAAATACCTCATCATCATTGAAAATCTTTAACTCCTCTGTCAAGACCAACTCTCCTTGGACCATGGCAGATTTATTATGGGGGATTAGATCACACATTTGACACATATGTACTTCACTAACTGGTTGCGGTCAGGGATGAACTTCAGGTTCTCATTACTTAGTTTTGTGGTGGCCTTAACTGTCATATCAGAAGCCTTGACATCTTTGGAGACTGGAACCATTTGGTAGAGGTACCACTTTAGAAGCTTTTCAATAAAATTGATTGGAGCATTGCATGTGTGCTCTCCTTTTTCACAAGTGACTTTATCCCATCCTTCTGTATTGATCCTGGAAGTGCAGCTTCTATCTTCAAATAAATAATGTTTGCTTCTTCCTGCTCTCTTTTGATTATTGCAATTAAAAACATAGCCATCACAGACTAAACTTGCACCTCCTTTGACAGACATTAGAGGGAAACCCCGAGGGAACTCCTTTGTAAACTTAAACTCTCCTTTGGCATTACATATATTGTGAACCTTTAGGAGATCCCATGGGACAATTGGTGCTTGATGATAGTCAGACAGGTAATCATCAGGATCTTCTTTATTGATACTTCATGAGGAGGATGGAGGTGCAGATTTGTTGGGTGGTGGAGGGGAATTATCTAAAGTTGGATTCTTGCGCTTCTTGTACTGGGATGAGCTTGATTCATCTGGGCTTGGCTGGGGTTCTGGACTCTTGGGTATCTTCTTTCTTCCTTGTTTGTTTAGTGGAACCTCATCTCCTTCTGATTGGTACCAGCTTGGAGAAGAGGAGGGGGCAGGGGAGGGCTCTTTGCTTTCAGGGTCTGGGGTCTTCTCCTTTGTCTTATCTTTCTTTGAGGGCTCTTTGGCTGGTTTTTTGTTGGGGTAGGGACTTTGGGCTTTTCCAGAGGCTTTGGGTACTTTTTTAGTTGACTTGGGGTTTTTTGTGGCTTCTTGTAATATTTGTCCTACAATAATTAGAGTAGAGTTCATAAAGTAAGAATAATCATGTGAGACATAAATAAAATTAAATAACAATCACTTGTTTTATTTTTTATTATTAATTAAATAGTTTATAGAAGTATGAAAAGTAATTTTAGAGCTAGTTTATTAGTAAAGAATATAAAAAACCAATGTTTAAATAAAAAGTTGACATTCTGGTAGTCACAATAGCCAAATATATTTAATTTAGTTTGTCAGCATAAAAAACGCTTTAATTTTGATGTTGAAATACTGACAGTCAGCATTAAAGTGGAAAAAGACTATGTAAATCACTTACAAAGCTTGGTTAATATTTTCTGGAGTTGGTTTTTAAAGTCCAAAATTGATTATTTTTAAATTTAAAAAATTTAAAGATTTGCACATATAACTTATTAAAACTAAATAATAGGGATTATAGAGGGAAGTCTAAATTACAGCCCTGGGTACTTTGGCCTGAATTACCATACCATTGTATGTGTGATTTTTGTTAAGCGGCAGTGTTTTACTAATAAATAAGTGAAGGTGTCAACATTCAGGAAGTCAGTGTTCTTTTATAGTTACTCTCCTATTAAATCTTGATTAAATTATGTCACTTTTTTTGCTTAGCCAAACCCCTTTGTTGCAATTCATGTGACACGTCAATTTGAAACAAAGTCAACATTATAAATGCATATATAATTTCTAGTTTTAACATATGCGTTTCAGCTTAAGTGGACTTCCGGAAATAAGCTATAGTTTATCCAGTGAGTTTAAAATAACAGTAAATATCTAAATAATACAAAGAATGCTCTGAAAGTTGGCATATGTCTTTTTTCAATGCTTATCTTAATATATATTTAATAAAAATAGTAGTATAAAATATAAAAAGTAGTTATTTTCAGAATATTGTGTATTTCATTAAGAAATTTATGGATTCTTATTTGGGGTTGACATCCAGATATTACTTACTGTAGTCAACCTTAATGTAAAAGTACAAAGAAACTTATCTTTTCATAGTAAATTATATTAGTTTTTTGGCTTAAAATTAAGCCTTTGTTTAAATGGTGTCGACATTATGTCTGTTCCTTTTTAATTTTGCAATTCTGACTTAATGATTCACTATGAAAAATTAGCTTAGTTTTGGAAATGCCCGATTCCGGCGGATAAATTCCAAAATAATGTTGACTTACTGAATGTCAACAATTTGTTGACATTCAGTAAGTCAACTTGCGGAATGAGTTAATTCTGGCGGTTGCCTTCATATCAAAGTTGCAAATCTGAATTGTGATATAATTTGAGAATTTTTTGGCCCTTATCAAGCTCACTTTTGCATAATGGAGTACCAGAAGCAGGGCCTCCCACATTGTCACTGTCTTCTTTTTTTAAAGTCACAGAACAATTTTTACCAGTAGCCAGAAAACATCAATCAGCTGATTTGGGCTGAGATTCCTCATTGAATGCTTGGTCTTTAACACATTGCTCTCTATGATATTGTGCTTAGCTATATGATTCATTCTTTATGTGGTTCACTAGATCCTAATGCTCTCTGCATGGGTAATTTTCCAACTGGCTGCTGTTGTATCAAATTATTTTCCAAAGCCCTTCACTCCAGTGACTACCATCCCAGAAAACAGCTACCCTAATTACTGCTGTCAGCAATCAGATCCTGCTTTCCCTCATACTTTTTATGGCTGAAATAATATTGAAATTGACAAATGATATGTTGCACCTTAATACCCTACCCTATCCTTAAAGTACAAAGCTCATATTAATGTTGAGGTCTGTACCAATCTCAAGTCAATCAAATATGTGCTAAAATATATTTCCAAGGGTGAGAATAAGTATACTTCTAAATTTGAGGGCACTAATTCTCTTTCTTAAATTGAAGCTTTTCACCCTGATTCCCAAGAGAATGAGGTTAAACAACATCTTTATGGTTTCTATATTGGACCTCCCAAAGCTGTGTGGGAGCTGATGGAATTCCCTCACCACTTTATGTATCCCTCAATAATCTGCCTAGCAGTTCATACTGAAGATCAGCAGATGGTTTACTATGAAGTAGGTTCAAATTTTCAGCATTGCATTGAAAACCCTCTCTTGACAGCCTTGATAGGATGGATGAACTACAATGCCCACAATGCTGATGGTCATGTCTATCTTTATAGTGAGTTTCCACAACACTTTAATAAAGTTTACAGAGGCGCACCTGGCATAAACGTCAGCAAAGAAGCCAGTTTGTGTCACAGTATATTTCATAATGCCATGAATTATCTGTCCAGGTAGGAAAGCTCAAAAAGTTGGAAAACTGTTAACAAAATTAACTGATTTGACAGATTTAAATCAACCAGTTGATCAAAAATAGATTACAGCTGCTCCAGTACGCCAGTTGTATTTGATTCACCCTTGTAAGCTGACGCTGATACATTGATGTAATATGAGAGTCACCAAATATGATCTTATTTATCAGCACGGTCATCAAAAGTTGGTCCTACAAGGGCTCTTTGCAAACTTGACTAGGTACTCACTTGACAATTCAGAAGGAATAGGAGCCAAGGATCCAGGTGGTATTGCTTAGAAAAATTTTGATATATATTGAACAATTTTAACTGTTTCAACTCTTAAGAGTTAAGTCCCCTCAAAATTTTTACTCAAAAAAATCAAATATCCTCTGGTCTAACTTTATTTTAAAATACATCCTGTATTTGGCCAGCTGCGCTACATTCCCTACAATTAAATTCTTAGTCAAATCATTATGGGAAGATGGGCCCCACTGTCATCACTTTGTTGTTGCCTCCACCCAATGTTAATCTGATGCCCACAAATTTAGGAGTTTTACCACCATATCCAAAGCTGAGACATTAGTAACATCTCAATGTCCTGAATTCTACACCAAAGACTCATTGATTCTCTCTCAGGTTAATTATCTTAGGCTTCTTTGGTTAGAGTTAATCATTTTGCTTAACCCTAGTGTATCTTTTGGAAATTTCACAAAACGGTATTTGAAGCTTTGTTGGTGGTTAATAATCAACTCTATGTGGATTTGAGTGGTGATTTCCCACCATTTAGAGACTGCTTCTTACTATCTGACAATTTTTGTCACATTTTGGCTGCATGTATAATGCCAGCCCAAATCAGGGTTAGTGTTTCTTTGTTTGTCTTTTTTTAAATATTCATTGTGGCTATGCATCTTTTGCAGATTTATGCACAGTGGGTGAGGTTGATTCCAGGGTACCCTACCAAAGCAATAAGCTGGTATGTGCTGCCTTGAGTCTTCTCAGAGTTGATGAGTATTGGAGGGTTGCTTTTTGTGAAGTTGCTGAAATTTCTTCTGGTCATATATAACACTAACTCTTTGTAATGGCTCTTGCTTCCAGTGATCTTGGAGATGCCTTTGGCATTTGGGATGATTTCTATCAGCACTTCTGTGACAACTTAGAGAGCTGTTTACAGTTTAATGCCCAGATTCCACCTAACCTTGAATATCCACATATTGCACTGTGGTCCTTATTTAATTGACTGTGAGTTAAAAAAAGTTTGGCTGTACCTTATATGAGTTTGATCCCCCTTATTATGATGCCTGGGAAGGCCAAAAAGATCAAGGTCAAGGGTATGAACCTCCAAATTTCCAACCTGTCATTGCAGATGGGCAGCTTAATGAAGGACAGAAAGAAGATCTTAACCATATCATCCGCAAGATCAACACCAATCATCACTGCTCTCACTTCTTCCTGCAAAGTACTGGGGGTACTGGAAAAACATTTTTATATAATTATCTTGCTTCTCACAATAGAAATCAGGATATGAAAGTTATTTTTGTTGCTTCCACTGACCTTGTAGCCAAACCTTTTCTTCAAGGCAAGACTGCTCATTCTACTTTCAAAGCTCCTCTAAACTTGGATGAGGATAATTTTGCAGGATTTTCTCTCAATCCCAGCTGGCAGATCAGCTGTGTCAAACTACTGTCAAGATTATACTTCTTGGAAGTATAATAAAAAAGATAAAGAGGAAAATTATGAGAAGAATGATACTTTATTTGATATGAATATAGAATATTATATAGTATCATGGAAAACCACATGCCGTTCATGTACGTCATGGAGGTCATGGGGCTTATCTGAGTAATGTTCCTCTTTAGTCACAAGGTTTATTCAAGTTGTTTTCCGCTTAGGAACTGGATTGTGTGATCCCCATAATAGATGGTCAAATGATAGGAGTGCCACCAACTTATTGGTTAGTTAGTGAGCCATTTGGTGAACTACTCAGGGCGTTAATTCCCCAAGAGGGAGTAATTGAAGATGTTGTGACATCTCCCCCTGGGGTGCTGGAAGGCGGGGCCTTGGTAATTTTCTTCAGGGAGTCGGGGATGTGTGCTTGATATTGATCCAGTTTGGCGTTGGGGACAGGGAATCTGGAGTTTTGTTGGGCTGTTCTGGCTTTGCATAGGAGGAGTTGGTTGTGATGCATATGTTTCAGCTCAGTTTATGCCCCAATCTCCTTGATGAGGTAGGTATTATTGGGTTTGACTTCCATAACAATGCCTGGCGCACGCAGTCCTGGGTTTAGCTTATGCTGGTCATGGTTGACAACCCAGATTTTGTCCCTGGTTTGGAATCTTTCCTGTTATAGCAGGATTGCTTCTATCTCAACTCTTTTGAGTTCCATGTCCTCTTGGTCTTTTCTAGCTTGTTGTACGTTGGGGTCACTGGTGTCTGGCACCTTCTTTGGAAGTGGCAGTTGTGGTCTGTGGTTGTACTGACAAGTGAGGGTTTATGATCATAGACAAGTTCATAAGGGCTTTTGCCTGTATTGCAGTTGACTTGTGTTCTGAAGACCATAAGGGCGGCTGGGAGCATGTTGACCCAGGCCTTTGGATTGTTAGTAGATAACTTACTGAGGGCTTCAACTAGTGAGCTGTTTAGTTGATCTACTTGTTCATTTGCTTGTGGGTGGTACAGGCTGGCGGTGATGTATCTTATTCCATTTTTGGCAAGGTAAATATTGATGTCAATGGCTTTGAGTTCAGTGCCTCCATCTGTGATCAAAAAGTCAGGTTTACCCAACTTGGCTATGATTTCTTTTCCAATAAATTGTCTCACATCATTGCCTTTGTGTTCTTTTGTGGCTTGAGCCACAGACCATCTGATTGCATAGTTGATAGCTGTTATGATGTACTTTTTGACCTTGTTTTCACCAGGTATTGGTCCCACAATATCCAACAACCATACCTTGAAGGGTTTTGTGATGGATACAGGTACTACTGACTTGGGTGGTGCTTTGGTTCAGGCGTACTTTTCACAGACTTTGCACTGTTCCAGTACCTCCTTGATATCATCCAGCATATTGGGCCACCAGTAGCGTATTTTAAGGTACTTTTGTAAGTTCCTGCTACAGGTGTGTCACAGGTCTCTGTGATATCTGAGGATGGTGTCAATTTTTTGAGTTGACAGAATGTAGGGTACTGTGTCACCACTTGGAAGTATTTGGTGTAGGGTACCATATACTTTTTTGAACAGGTGTTTGTTCTTAAGGACCTTTTCTTGTACGTCAATAGGTGTTCCCGGTGGGAAGCCTTCCTGGAGATTCCTCATGATGAGCATGGGCCAGTTGGGGTCCTCATTTGCACATATGACATGTTTACTATATAGCCTTGAAAGGTAGTTGGCGGTAAACATTTCTTTTCCCAGTTTGTATTTGATTTGCATGAGATATCTCTGTATGAGGCTCATTCATTTGGCTTGTCTCCTTGATAGATGTTGCTGCGTCTTGAAGAACACTAGGGACTTGTAGCCAGTGAGCACCTTGAATGTCTAAGCCCCTTCCAGTTAGCATTGCCACTTTAGAAGGCAGTGTACAATGGCCACCAATTCTTTGTCGTGAATGGGAAACCTTTGTTCACCGTCAGATAACTTCCTTGATTCATATGCCATGGGGAGGAAGTCTTTTTCTGCCGTTTGGATACAGAGTACTCCTCCTATGGCATGATAAGAAGCATTGGTTTCTAACTTGTATATCCCTTCACGGTTTGGGTATTGGAGGATGGGGGCAGTAACCATTTGTTTTTTCAACTGGCAGAAGAGCTGATCCTGTAGTGGAGTCCACACAAACTTAGTTGTTTTGCCTGTAATGGCTGACAAAGGGGCCATCAGAGCGCCCCAGTAAGGGATGAACCTTCTAATGTAGGCTACTATGCCTAGGAAGGTGCGGAGTTTGCTCTTGATTCTGGGGGCTGGCATTTTGGTTATGGCACATATTTTCTCTGGGTCTGGTTTTATCCTGTCCTTGCTGACAATGTGGCCAAGGAAGAGGAGTTCAGACAAGAAGAAGTTGCACTTTGATGGTTTGGCAATGAGTTGGTTTTCTTTGAGGGTGTGGAGAACCAGGCGGAAATCTTCCCAATGTTGTTTTAGGTTTGGGCTGTAAATAATTATGTTGTCCAGGTAGATGATTGCTTGTTTCCCAATGTGTTCTTTGAAAACCTTGTTCATGAAGGTCACAAAGGTACTAGGGGCATTTTCCATGCCAAAGTTAAGGACAACACATTCAAAGGATCTGTATTTGGTTCTGAATGCAGTCTTTGGGATGTCTTCAGGTTTTACGCAAATTGGGTGGTAACCTGCTGCCAGATCAATTTTCATGAAGATTTAGGACCCCCCAGGGCGTCAAAAAGATTGTCAATTAGGGGCAGGGGATACCTGTTCTTAATTGTAACCTTGTTGAGCGCCCTTTAGTTGTGACCAGGAAGATTCCTTTGTCTTTCTTTGCCACAAAGAAGACAGCAGCACCAAAGGGTGACTTTGAGGGTCTAATGAGGCCTTTCCTGAGTGCTTTGTCTAGATAGGCTTTCAGAGTGTTGTCCTCTTGGGGTGTGAGGCAATAGATAGGGCGTGGCTTTGGTACACTTCCTTTGAGGTCAATCTCATGTTGTATGCCATGGCTGGATGGTAACCCCAGTAGTGTTTCCTGGAAAACAGAAGAGAACTCTTTAACTAGCTGATCACAGATATAGTCCTGTTCACGTCTAGATTCCGTGTTTTTAAAGTGAATGATTTTGTATGTACATATGCTCCAATTGATTTTGCTGATGTCAGTTTCTTTCTCCGTTTCCATGATCTTTACAAATATGTGGTCCCTCATGAGGGTGTCAAGATGTGTTGGGTACACATGATAGTGGACTTCTCCTTGCTGGATAGTGAGGGTGGCACTGTCCCAGTTGATGTGAGGCTTTGTCTTTTGCATCCAATCTAATCTAAGTATGATATCATATTTGGGGATTGGAATGATGGGGCCGCTAATTGTTGTTTGGATGTCTCTAATCTGAGCGCGGAAGGGTTTTGCTTCTTTGTTGACTGGTGTAATTCTGTTGTCTTCCATGATGACTCTCCTGACACTGCTTTGAACTATTGGTAATTTCATAAGGTTGGCAAATTTTTTGTTAACAAGGGATTGATCTTCTCCAGTGTCAAATAGTGCTGTGCCCTGGTATCTTCAAAAGTGGAAAAAGGGTAAGTAAGGAGTTTATTTCCAGTTTGGGCAGTAAACAGTAGAGGATTGCTGGAGGGTACTTGAATCATGGTAATTGAGTCCACGTCCTGGTCCCTATACAAGTATTGTGAGTTGGGGGAGGGTGGCTTGCCTAAGCACTCACCTGAGCTTTTCCCTCCTTATTAGTATCTTTGGTGCTTGCCTGGTTGGCTTGGGCATTACAATTCCTGTTTTGAGGTTGGTTTGGTTGGCTTGGTTATTTTTTTTGTTTGGTCAAGGGTCCTTCTTGGCTGTGGGGCTCTCCTTGTGCTTGTTTGTTGTGTGTAAGTTGTCAGTTTTCTGCACTGTATGTTTTCCTTCCAAGAATACATCTTTGAGGTTCTTGCAGCGGGCCATGTCAAACTGATGCCTGATATGTGTGGGGAGGCTGTTGTATAAGTCCAATTGAGGTCCTGGCTCATCAAAGTTGATGATGCTGGGAGCTTGGTCATGTAAGCCTTCATATACTGTGATATAGTCCTCAATTGTTCCCTTTATTTTGAAGGTTTGGAGTTCATTCATGATTACCACATCAGAATCCTTCATGGCAAACTTTTCAAGGAAGGCGGCTTTAAACATGTCCCAGTTTTTGTTTTGATTGGGGTGTTGTTTGAGCCATTCACTTACAAAGCAAGAGGCGGCTCCTGTGACACAAAGGGAGACTTCACTGGCCCAAAGTCTGAGGGGTAGCTGTGACTGTACTACAGTCACATTGGGCTGTGGTTTCACAAAGAAGCTGAATTGTGATGAATTTCATAGGTTGAAATTCAAAACAATAGGATTGTCCTTGGAGAGACTTTCCAGTGTAGTAATGGATTACCCAGGAATCAATTAGGCTGTACTAATTGAGGGCCGTAATGAATAATCTGAACAATTCAAATTATGAGACTAGGTGTCTCAAACCGTCTAATTAACCATGGAGGTTAATTAATACCCAGGAATCAATTGGGCTGTACTAATTGAGGGCTTTAGTGAATAATCTGAACGGTTTAGATTATGAGACTAGGTGTCCCAAACTGATTGATTAACTGGGAAGGTTAATTAATTGATACCCTGGAATATGATTGATGAGGATTTAATCATAGGGCCAAAATGGACTTGACTGTGTCAAGTAAAGACTTGTTGTCTTCAAACAGATTAATTAACTGGGAAGGTTAATTAATATATACTTGGAATATAATTAATGAGGATTTAACTATATTGTTTAATTGCCTTGACTGTGTCAAAAAGTTTGGTTAAGGTTAGCCAAAATTAAACCCCCAAATTGTGGTTTAAAAGCGCTGTGTTGGCAAATTCATTGGGTTAAAAGCGCTGCCGCACCGCCTAATGGATTTGCAAAGCGCCAGGCGCCGCTATCAAATTTTTTCAGGCGCTGAGGCGCCGCCTGGGAAAGTTCCTGGGCGCTGCAGTGGCGCCTGGTTTGAGTTTTAAAGTGTCTTAATAGGTTTTAATGAAAAAAAACCATTAAATTCAAAAATAACTAAATACAGACAATGATGTCTATACATTCAGGATTAATCAGCTGGTTCCCAGTTGGAACAAGGATAGCTTGGATCAGGAATGTGTATAATTCACAGGGTTTTGGTGCCAGAAGTCTGGAATGCTTCAAGCCAAAGCAATACATTTCTACAGAAGGAATCAGGTGATTCTGGAATTTATTAGAGCACATTCTTATTGGTTAAGAGTGTGAAGATCTTTTTGGTAAATATATGGATTGTATGACGCTGTTATGTCATAAACCATGTGATAAGAATCCAGGTGTGATTCCGGAACTGGAGGGGTTTTCAGCCAAATGTACCCTGATTAGTATATAATGCAAACATGATAATAATTAATAAAGGATGATAATTATGTGTGACAATGGTTGCTTTCCCCTCAATATTTTTATGTTTATGTTTTTGGCTTTTAACTGAAATAAGACTACAATGGAATGAAAGAGATGGTCTACAGCTAAGACTATGGGAAGCAAAAAACGTGGAAGTGATCACCAGATGGCAACAAGTTTAATGCCAAGATTGCTTTCCTGGAATCCAAGCTCATTAAAGCTTACATAAAGGATTCCCTGTCAACCTGTAAAAGAGTCAGAACAGGATAATGAAGAAGCAAGCATGAATTTCTTGGATCTGTCACAGTAGCCTACTTGGGAAAAGCCTGCTTTGTGTGCTGTTGATCCAGAGGTTGGAATTTTCCTGGTGTAACCCTACAAAGGTCCCTTCTCTGCTGTGCGTAGGCGCTGGAAGACAATGTTAGGAATTTTGGGCTGTTGAGTTCATGTTGTGATTTGGGGCAACAATCTGTGGGCTTTGAGAGCATTGTATTGTTTGATGGGAACTAGTACGTTGTCATAGATGACAAGGCCCGCAGGGACGTCTTGTCCCTCTTTGTAGTCTCTCCAGCCGTTAGGGAGTACCATTGCTTGGGTCTTTTTCTTAGGAGGAATTTTTCTTTAAGTTGGGTAGGTATGGATAACCTACCTGTGCAACCACTGTTGAGATATACTTCTGGGAAGTATAATAAACAAGATAAAGGGGAAAATTAAGAGAAGAATGATACTTTATTTGATAAAAATATAGAATATTATATAGTATCATGGAAAGCCACATACCGTCCATGTATGTCATGGAGGTCATAGGGCTTATCTGAGTAATGTTCCTCTTAAGTCATGAGTCTTATTCAAGTTGTGTTCTGCTTAGGACCTGGATTGTGTGATCCCTGTAATAGATTGTAATGCCCTGCCCCAAAGGGCAGGCTCTTTGAACTTTCATATTTATTATTTTTGCTTGGTTCAATTTCCAGTATTTTAAATACTTGGAAATTTAAATCAAAAGTTAATATTTAAGTATTTTAAGTCTATTACCTTTGTTCTTTTGGTGCAATTTGCGTTTGAATCATTGTTGTTGTTTGCTCTGTCCGCTATTATCACTTTCATATATATATCTACTTTAAATTCAGAAATTTTCACTACTATTTACCTTTCAAAACTCCTGATTACGCTGTTGCTGCTCTCTCCCCAGCTTCAACTTGCTGATTGGCATATAGTACTGGCTTCTGTTTCCCCTTTTCTGGTTCTGGGTTCTTCAACTTCTCCAGTTTCTCATCTTCTTGGCTGCTTTCTCCTGGCTATCAGTTCCAACAAAAAAGGCTTTTCTCTCTATAAATAAAGAGCTTTTGAAGAGTAGCCTTTAAGCCAAAATTCTAAGTGAATTCTTCCCTTCAAACTTAAACAATTTTAGCTTTAGATTTGTAATTTTAAGAATTTTATTTTTTAATTCATTTTTTTGTTTAGCTTTTCCTTAAATCCAATGGAGCTTGTAAAACAACAAGCCTTAGGCTTGTTGTATCAATTTTTTTCCCTTAAGGAATCTTTCAATGGTTATATTTATCAATTTGCTGATGGAGAATATCCTAATATTAATATTCCCTTAGTTACATATTGTTCACTATTAAAAACTTTATTTTATCTTCTTTGATAGGGTTTTTACACTCTATTACTCCATTTGTGACACAATATAGGGTTTTAGCAGGTTGCTGTAAGATCATCTTACAGACAGTTTCTATGTTCTTATATATTTTAAATTTAAATCCCAATGCTTTGTGCGCTCTAGTCTATAACCTTGCGCCATTATGGGCAAGACCTTACATAGATGGTCAAATGATAGGAGTGACATCAACTTATTGGTTAGTCAGTGAGCTATTTGGTGACTCATTCATTGAACTACTTGGGGTGTTAATTCCCCAAGAGGGAGTAATCAAAGATGTTCTGACACTACCCTAATTATATAAGATGACACTCCAATGCAGCACAAGCATGTAGTTCTCAATGTTGAGCGTACTTTCTGTGATATTTGTCAAAATAATCATTTTTGGTGGCATTTCAGTATTGTTTGGTGGAGGTTTCCAACATAAACTTATGATTGTCTGCAATGGTTCCTGTGCTCAGCAGGTAGATGCCTGTATTCAAAGTACCAGTCTCTGGCAACATCTTGACATCTTATTTCTTCATCAAAAAATGTGCTTACATGATATCCCTCAAGATCAGGCATGAATACCTGGTTAAGTACAATGAGCTATGCTCCAGTCATCATGGTCAACTAGCCTTGTCTCCATTGATTGAAAAGATTACTCAAACTGAGCAGCTTTTAGAGCACATCTATCCTCATGAGCATCTTCAAGCTCTTACCCCTGAAACTGCTAGAAAATACTTTACTGGTCGCACTATTTTAGCCATTACTAATAACCAGTCTATTGTTATCAACTCCAATGTTCTGGAATCTTGCCCTGGTGTGTCAAATACTTATTATTCAAAAGATACTGCTGACCTAAGAGAGATTTGTGGTACCAAAGATTTAATCCCAGTAGAAGTTATGAACACTTGCAACTGCAGCAGTATACCTCTAGCACATCTTACTTTAAAGGCTGGTGCTCCAGCCATGATTTTGAGAAACCTGTATTCTTCTGAAGGTCTTTACAATGGTACAATGGTACAATGGTCATAGTTGATGCTCTTTACCAAAACACAATCATTGTAACAGTTACTTCAGGATTCTATCAGGGCAGATCTTACAGTATTCTTGCTTGACAATGCTTGAGGATCAGAAGTTCACTTTACCTTGTAGGGCTGGAATTACCTATTTGTCTGGGGATTTCAATGACAATCAATAAGTCTCAGGGCCAGCCTCTAAATAATGTAGGGCTTGATCTTACCATTGACCCCTTCACCCACAGCCATCTATAAGTTGCACTTTCTTACACTACTAATGTTCAGGGAGTAGTAGCTCTTCTTGAACCTAATCATAATCAGGGGCAGACTCAAAATGTTGTCTATCCAGAAGTTTTGCTTCACCCTGAACATTGTCATTAATAAAGAGCCTTGCATATGTTTTTTGATTGCCCAACCTTAAATAAAAAGATTATTTGCTGCACCACCTTTCTTTTACTATATTTTAGTCCTATTAAAGGCCCATTTTAAGCAAGAAAATCAAAGCCAGATTAAAGCAGATTGTCTAAAAGGAAACAAATCATGAACCATGTGAATGATTTGTTTGCTTTTGACAGTCTGATACTATTTTTCAATATGATCAGCATGCTTTATAAAAAATAACCCCATATAATAATATAGTAACAAAAATATTTATTTTAATCATAATAAAAGTGCATTCCAAGCCAGGTACTTGGGGTTGGATTTAGGCAGACTGTCTAAAAGGAAACAAATCATGAACCATGTGAATGATTAGTTTGCTTTTGACAGTCTGCTGACCAGTATGTGCTTGTATATCCTTCTTTTGAACAGAGGAGTTTAGCCAAAATAGATTTATACCCTGGTGTGACAACATGCTCCTTAAATGGTGAGAATACACAACACTTCTTCTCTAGGTTAGGTGAGTCCTCTTGTTTATTGAAAGCTAGGCACAATCAGTAAATAAACTTAATAAGGCCTTACATCAAAGATTCCCAACAACTAATTGGAAGATAAAAGAAGTATAAATTAGTGTCTTTTTATTCAAAGAGTGAAAGAAGGGACATTAAGTGAAACTGGGTTTGTTATCCAGTTCAGTAACAAAATAGGAATAACTGCTCATCAATCCAATTAAACACTTTTCGCTGGTTCAGCATTCATTCGTTGAGCTTCAGAATTGATCAGTGATAAATTCGAACTTTCGGTATCTTTTACGACACCAGAGAAACCCATATTTGGCTTCAAAGAGCTTGATTTCCCTGTTTAAAATCGTTACATTCGGTGATAAATCTAAATATGGGGTTCAAAGTAAATCAGGTTGCAAAATATTTATTTGTCGGCTTAGAATCCAAGTCTGGCACCGAAGCGGGCGATTATTCCAGCTCTCAAGGCAGAGGCCATGGGGCTGATAAACCCGCAGCGACCAACCCCACATCCCCCAGCCCAACCTCCGCCAAAGGGACCAGGAATGGGATCGTTGATGGGGTCAGATTGACCATTGGGGAGATTGACGCTTTGCTGGACAATGACTTTGGACTGAGGATTGGGGGCTGCGCTGGTGGGGGAAGATGGGGGTGGGTCGGGGGTGGGTGTATCGCTGGTGGTGGGAGGTTGAGTCTGGTTAACCTGAGGGATGATGTTAACCACCAGAACTTCGACGGGCTTCTTTTCAACTTGGGGTGGGGGTGTCACGCAGGTACTCTCCACAATCTCGCCCTCGCATCTTCTGATGACATGGACATCGGGAGATGGTGAGTGGGTGGTTGAAATGGATGCAGGGTCGATAAACTTGGGTTCGGTGCCAGATAAACTGCTTACCCCGATGGAGGGTACCTGAACGGACGAGCACTGAGCAGAGAAGCAGGTCAAGATAAGTAAATTGGTAGTGAATTGCATTAAATTAAAATTAAATTAAAGGTAGTAGTTGTATGTTTCTTTGCTTCTTTAGTTAACTTTTATACTATTTATTCGAATTAATTAAATTAAATTGATCTGATGAAAAACATAATTGATATCGACTGGATTAACTTACCAGGTCTTAGATCAAGCCTAAAAAAGATAATGCATAATGTAGCTTAATGTATAAGCATATTATTGCTAACATAATTAATTTTTCCTATAATACATTATTAGATAAATATTGATGATTTCTAGTTTATTAAAAATAAATATAAATTAATTCAGCAATCCCATGCATTCAATTGGATCTTATAAAACGTCCTTTCCAGCCAACATAAGCTTATCTTAAAAATTATTCAATTGCTCTGTTTTCACCACCATGATTACGATCAAAAACCAATAACCGTCATATGGTATTTTTAACTTTTAGTTACAAAGGATTCGGTTAGATTAAGCTCGGGTATCCATTGTGTGACTTCGTTTTCCTTAAAAAGCTCTTATGAAACCTTCATCTTCCGCTTAGGGTATCTTAGAATTTTACTCTGCTATAGTATTAAAGTTGGTGGTTATAACACTTAAGTTGTGGAATGTTGCCTTGGTTACACTACTTATGACTTATCGCCAAGGTATTGTCAAGGAGCTGGATGTACGAGTATTCTGGCTACTGCCAACCCACTTAACATCCAGTCATCGCCCAATTTGATGCTTTTCCAATATACAGTTTGACATGCCAGAAATGGCAACAAAGCAATATCACATGACTGTCCAAGTATCCAGCGACTCAAAACCATCCTGCACATGACCAATCCCTAGGTTTGATCCAACTAAATCCCCGCCACAGCAAAAGCTATATAAGTCTAGAGTATTATCCAATAAAATATACTTCTTGTGAAGAATTGTTGATCAGGGATTGTGGAAAGCTTAATTCATTAGGCGGCCATTGATAATTAACCAGGGCCAATCAATTACCCTTTTGGAAATGAGTGCCAACTTACCACATAATTAAATGCATGATAAGCAAGCCATGACGTCGTCGCTAAGGATTAATTGCGCCACACCGCTGCCACTCTAAATAACAAGCGCCACGGCACTGGCATTAGTTATTCTTGGTGCCAGAGCGCCGCCCTGGTTTATATTGAGCACCAACATGATTATTTGCAAGCGCCAGAGCGCCGCAATAAATTACATCAAGCGCCAAGACGCCAGCTTTGAAAGGAAATAACACTGAGGCGCCAGGGTTAATTTGATTGACCTATTTGACTCGCATTTGGAACCAGAAATGGAAGTGATTGCTTACCTTAAAAAGGATCACTAATTAATGTGCTAGCAGAGGGTGTCCTTGTGCTAGACATTGCGGGATTGTGCCCAAAAATAGAAGGTTATTCCCTCTTCTGCCAACCCAGCCAAGACTCTACAGTATGCTGGAATGTCCTAGAAGACATTGTCAGTGACTGGTGATTAGTAATATGAAAATACCCTTATATAAGGTGTTGGCAGTAGACGCCCAAAGGACAGTTTTTTCTTCCTACTAGTATAGGACCTAATAAAAACATTCATTACAATTAAGTTGGTCAATGTCTTCCAAATCTTCAAATTCCAAGGCATACAGTGAGTGTGTGCCCCTGTCTACTAATTCTCCTGTTGAATCTGCTGGTGTGTGCCCATTTTCAACAAGTGGTGCTCACTACAGGGGCACCACTCGCTCCAACCAACACTTGTCCTCCAAATCTGATGTGCCCCCCCTCCATTCCTAAAGACCTAACTGGATTTGGGGAACGTTACTCGGTAATGGGAACCAGCAATGTGGAGAGGGACCAGCTTTTCTGACAGCAAGAGAATGTAATCAATGTGGAGGACTTACCTGTACTGCCTTCCTGCCACTACACAGAGGTTCCCGTGGTGCCGCTTGCTTGCTCGCCTCACACAGATCAATCACCAAGACCTAGCTTCAGTGGCCTCTGGGCTCTTCCTTGGATACCAACTCAGCCAGGAACCCACAAATATCCAGTTGTCTCTCTTTCATCAGCACCCTGAGGCTTAACGCCTCATGGCTATATTTGGCAGCTACCTGGCGGCTGACAAGGGAGACCTTGAACGCTTTCCCACCCTCAAGAAAGCAACTGACTACATGCAAGGATTTGTCCATCCCGCGGTACATCAGTTACTGGGAGTCCAAGCCCGGCACCACCTGGAACTCTGGGACTTGGTCATATACGCAGAGCGCCAGCACCAGTACCAGGATTAGTTGGTGCAACAATTGGACTCTGGGTTTGAAGAAATTTGAGCTTATACTCAAGCCAACAAGGACAACCAAACCACTCTGGCTTGTCAGCTTGAGGACCTTACCCACCAGCTGAACAATTTCTTGGTCTATGTGATAGAGTCAACCCTGAAAAATCTCAGAATGGGACCCGCCTGGGCCCAGGACGTCACTCGCCATGCAATAGCCATCAAACAATATGTGGTGGGTGCCAATGCAACCAGTAACAGCGTGAAAAATCTTCTCACCAAGCATGGTGCCTCCTTGGAGCAACAGGATAATTGCCTATGCGACATGGATGAGAAGGTCTCTAATAATAAGGATAATATCAATGAGGTACAACGCCTCGCATGGCAAGAGAGCAAGGAGTCCAGCAATATTGCCAACACCGCCAAGGCCAAGGTTCTGGTGCTTTGTGATGACTTCATCCAATATGACAACCATATCAAGGAAGACATTAGAGAGGAGATCTCTCAACTACGCCAGGAACTCTCAGCTCAATTCACCAACAGCTCCACCACTGAGGGTTGTGACCGCTTGGAACTCAATCAAATTCAGCAACAAGTAGAGGATATTGCGGCCACAAACAACGAGATATTCTGGGAAATGAAAAGAGTACGTGACAAAGGAGAACAGTTTATTGCCTCCCTCAAGGCTGAGCTCAAAGAATTGCGAGCTGAGCTGAAGGGACATGACAAGCGCTCTGTCTCTCAGCGTGCTGCCATAGAAGACTTTTGCAAAGGAATGGTCCAGTGCGCCAGGTTGATTGAGCGCCTACGTTCTTCTCTCTGTAATGCAGAGATGGAAATAGCGGATGCTTGGGTCAAGTTGGTGGACTTCAGATGCTGCTGCAGTGGCCAAGATTTGGGTGTATTGGGTCTTTCCAGCATACCTTCTGGAGAGAGCGCCACGCTACAGCCCACCTCCAGCTCAGTATACAATGACGGGGCTACCTTGTTCTCTTCAGGCTGCCAAAGCCTCCCACGGGTCTTTGCTGTCCCCCCACGCCTGTGGATACCCCACAAGCGCCCAGGGAGACTGGTCCAGCCGGGAGCTCTTGCACCAACTTCTTTGACCGGAGTTGCCGTGAAGAGTCCCTCCCTTGCTGTTGTCCTCAGCCCAAAAACCCCACCCGGTTCAAACCAATGAACTTGCCTAAGTTTGATCCTAAGGGCAACGTACACACATTCATCCGCCTGTTCAAAATGTCTATGTATGGGGCCAACAACCAAGATAAGGCCACCACCCTACTCAACCAATTAGACGCCTCTAGTACTGACCTCATTATACCACACATGCCCAAGCACAATTGGTTGTACACAGCGGCAAAAAGCTCATTGCTATATTAATTTGGTAGTATTGCCTGGGTCACCAAGAGAAAGAATGAATTCTTTATGATCAGCTTCAAAAAGGACAAAACTATCGCTGAATTTGCTGACTGCTTCTACCTTGAGGCACAGATCCTCACTGGTTCAGGGTCTTTGACTGTGCATGATGCCCATATAGCTTTGCGCGCAGCAGTAAAACCCTATGAGGCTTTGTACTGAACCCTCATTCCGGCCTTCCAGGACAACTGCACTTTGGATGGTATGGTACGCTACTTGCACCAGTGCGGTGACACCTTTGGACCCCCCAACACTGGACCAAAGTCCCGCCCAGTCTCCAATTATCCAGGACGCTTGGAGGCTCCTGCTAATAACAACAAGTCCATGCCAAAATCTGATATCACCAAGGTGGTCTGCCACCGCTGCAACCAGAAGGGCCATTACGCCTCTAGTTGCAACTCTAAGACGGGGATCCATGCACTACCCCCCTTAGAATCTGAAGTACAGGGAAAAGTCAGTGTTAGTAGAGGAGGAACTCTCTACGTCCACGCAATCCACAAACGTTCCACCTGATCTACTCTTTACGCCTGATACCGGATTCTTAGGGAATGCGCTTCATCAGGTTCTTGTTGACAATGTGCATATGATACAAACCTGCTCCAAGGTTCAGGCCTCTCAAGAGACTGCTAAGGAGGTGTCCAAGCCTTACGCCCATCAATTATTAGACAACGCACCTGACACAGAACCCCAACGCTTGGGAGATGCCACCTCCCTTAGAGGCGTCAATGTGGTCATTCCCATGGAGACAATGAAGGATCACCATCCCGAACTGTGTGACAGTATTGTCAAATTTCTTTCCACTGCCAACAATTAAGACATTCACTTAGTAAATAACATTGGTTCTTCTTATTCCAAGTGCACTTATGCAGATATTTTTGTGAACAAACTCAAGGTGCAAGCTATCATTGACACAGGGGCCCCTATAAATATAGTGTCCTCCAAGTTAGTGAGGTGTATGGGGCTCGCACCAGATATTGATCACAAGAAACAGTATGGTACAGCTGGATTAGGCTGTACCACCGCCCAAGGAGCGTACAGCGCGCTCCCCTTACGCTTTGTTTTGCTAGTGGTCTCCTCCCCAGCTATTGTTCTTCCCAATGAAAACTACAATATCATAATTGGAACCTCATTCATGCGACAGTATGGAGTAAAGACTGACCTCAAGAATGATGTTCTTGAAATCTTGGGGCAGACAATCCCTCTGTATTACAACTGCTTGAACCCAGAGGTGGGCAGCCATACTACCCCCTATGTTAACCTTGCATATTACAACAGTGTTGTCCCAGTCAAGTACCATAAAATGGGGCGCCAGGTTAAGCATCTTCCCACCCAAGTTGAGGAATATAAGGGTCTGCCGTTACGTGCCAATTCTTCTTACACTATCCTGGCCAGTCATCAGGTGTTAATGGATATTGGATTGGAATTACATATCCCCCAAGGGCTTTACAGGGAGATAGAAACCCCTAGAAATTGCTCTAGGCTAGAACCCCTGGTTGCGCCTGGCATTGTACTCCCTAATCATGGGCCTATAAAGGTATTGCTTGTCAACCTCAATCACTCTCCTGTTGAGGTAAAGCGCAATCAAGTAGTGGCGTATCTGCATCTACTACCAATTGAAGAGGTGACGGAGATACATAATTTTGGCACCTTGGATGAGTTTGGCCTTCCTTCAGAAAAAGAAATGCCGCCTTCTGTATGCACAATCATCTCACAGGAACAACTACAAGGGCTCACTGTAGCTCAACAGGATGCAGCCCTTGCCCTATTCAAGAAATACAAGAATATATTTGCCAAGGATGACTTTGACCTGGGGTGTGCACAAAACACACTCCACCATATTTACACAGGTGACAAACGCCCTATACGCCTTTGCCCCATAAAACGCTCTTGTCCTTCTGACATTGCGGTAGATGAAGAAATTGGGAAGCTGGTCTAACTAGGCTTGCTTGTTCCATCCAAGAGCCCATGGTTGTCCCCAGTACTCATAGTCAAGAAGAAAGATGGGAGCAACAGTGTTGTCATTGACTACCACAAGCTTAATAACATCACTAAGAAGGACTCATACCCCCTTCTGCAAATTGACGGCGCACTCAACCGCCTGGGAGGCGCTAAGTTTTTCTCTGCAATGGATTTAATATCTGGATATTGGCAGATTGAATTGCCCCCCAAGGAGCAGGATAAATGCACCATCATCACCAGTCAAGGGCTCTTCCAACCCACCCAAATGCCACAAGGACTATGCAATGCCCCTGCCACATTCCAACGTGCCATGGACAACATGCTCCATGACCTCAAGCTGAGCTGCGTTTTAGTCTATCTGGACAACATCAATGTATTTTCACAAACATTTTGGATCACTTTCATCACCTTGAGGAGGTTTTCCAACGCCTGGCAGCCGCTAACCTTAAGGTCAAACCCAGGAAGTGTGACTTCTTTAAGGATCAACTTGAATACCTTGGCTTTGTGGTTGACGCCAAAGGGCTACAGCCTCAGCCAGCTAAAGTTGAGGCCATAGAGAAGATGAAGGTGCCGTCCAATAAAAAAGATGTCCAAGTGTTCCTGGGCATGATTGGATATTATTGGCGCTTTTTCAAAGACTTTTCAAAGAAGGGGGAGGCCCTCTTTCATTTGCTGAAGAGCAATGTGCAATTTGACTGGACCCCAGCCTGCCAACAAGCCTTTGACACCCTACACTTGAGCCTCATGAACAAACCAATCATGATAACCCAGATTTCAGCTGCAAATTCATTGTTCAAACGGATGCCTCACTGACTGCAGTGGGTGGTGTGCTTTCCCAGGTGGACTCCAACGGCAAAGAACACCCTATAGCCTACTGCAGAAGAACCCTAAACATTCATGAACGTAACTATACTGTGACTGAACGAGAGTGTCTGGCAGTGATATACGCATACAAACAGTTCTGTGTATACCTTCATGGCGTCCACTTCAAGGTAATCACAGATCATGCATCACTACGCTGGCTTCAGAACTTGAAAGAACCTAAAGGACGTCTAGCACAATGGGCACTAAAGCTTCAGGCCTACGACTTTGAAATATCACACAGAGCAGGGGTCAAACATCAGAATGCGGATGGACTGTCCTGGTTACCAATGGTTGCCCACCTGGCTGACGTCTCTGACCTACTTTACAATAAAATGCTGACAGGCAACTACCAGGACAAGCCTGCAGAAGTTTGGCGCACCCTAGATAGGCTACTGAAAGACACAGAAATCAAGAATGTGTGTATATTAAAACACACCTTAGAAGGAATAAGAATAATGCCCAGACCATCAGAACGGGCGGACCTAATAGTCTGCGCCCATAAGGCAATAGGCCATGGAGCTTTCTGGAAGACACTTGCACAACTAAAAACCACATACTTTTGGGAGTCCATGGCCTTTGACGTACAAGAAATGCTGAGCTTCTGCAAAGAATGTCAAGGGGAAAACCCGTTCAAGAAGTCAACAACCTATCACTTGGCTTGGCCTAACTTTGCTTGGAACACTGTCTCAATTGATGTTGTAGGGCCCTTGCCAGTCAGCAACTACTGCACCAAGTACATCATTGTTGCAATAGACCACTTGACCAAATGGGTGGAGGCAAAAGCAGTGCACAACTTGGGTGCTAACACTACCACAAAATTCCTACTTGAACAGATCATATTGCGCCATGGTTGCCCTCAAGTCATCCTCACCAAAAATGGCACCAATTTTACTTCCCATGTGGTGACCAAGCTCAATGAAATTATGGGAATCCAAGGAGTATTTTTAACACCCTATCACCCTGAGTCAAATGGAATGGTGGAGAGAGTTAATGAGACCTTAGTAGGCATCTTGAGGAAACTGGCCGCTAGCCGCCCTGCTGAGTGGATCATGTTCCTGCCGCCAGCTATCTTTGCCCACAACATTGCCATTCACTCCTCTACAGGGAAATTGCCATTTCAACTCTTGCATGGCAGACACCCTGCACTATCCCCATTCTATACTTGTGTGTTGGGGAAGAAGACACTCAATTGCCTCATGTGTACCAGCAAAGGCTGGCCTGCACTTTGATTCAATTGCAGTCAGAAGCCTACTCCAACGCACTGGCCAATAAGATACAGAACCAGGAAAAAGATAATGTCCAGCAGGCCCCCCTCCAAGAGTTACAAGTAGGTGACTGGGTACTCTTCCATAATACACATGGATTTGGCAGAGCGCACAAGCTGGCAACTCTGTGGATAGGCCCATTTGAAGTCATTTCTTGGACGTCCACAGACGCCTACACTATCAAGGAGATTAAGGACGTACAGATGATCAACCAGTACATGCAAAGTTCCTGAGGAAGTTCATAAAGAATCCCCCTCCCAAAGAATAAAAGTGATACCACTACAAAGAATTAAGTATATGGGGAAGTAAAAAGAACTGATACAAACAAAACAAAAAAGAATAAATCATAACTATAAAGACAAAATAAGGAGGCAAGGCTTTATTGGCTGACTATTTGGAAGGGCAACGTCTGGAGCCAGAAGAACAGGTCCAATTGGCTGGAATCTTGCTGGAGGTACCTGGGGAAGAAGCGCTGTCTGCAGGAAGATGGGGGATGGAATGACAACTGGGATTGGAACAAGGCGTTTTGAGGTCAAACGGGGAACTAGAGGAGCTACCAGTTCATACTCATCATTATCCATTTGGTTGCAGACAAAGGCAAGAGCCACCAACATTTGGCACCAAGCCAGCTGAGAGTTGCAGGACATACTGGTCCAACCGCACAGAGGTAAGCAAAGATTCCCCTCATGAACCAGACGTCCCCGCCCACCACAAGCAGAGAAGGCAGAGCCTATGGTAAGGCAATCAAGCAGTACATCCTCCATATAAGAGTAGCATGTGGACAAGGATATCTTTGACTGGTAGGCTAGCCCGTGAAAGTGTTCAAGGCAACGCCCTGCAAAACCTACAGAGCCAGAGGAACACACCTTGGGAGGGTACCACATGAAATGGGCAACAGATGCAGCCAAGGGAAGGTACAACTGCAGGTTGTTCTCCTTCATTGCTTGGACAAACAAACACAAAGTCAAGGAGAAACAATGGGGAGCGTTAGCCTGAAGATCCAGCCCAAGAGTTCAGGGAAGCTCAGAATCAGCGGACTGCTCTAATGCCCAGATGCGAGCAACCTCACATATGTACTGATTGCTCTGGGTGATGGTGTAGACATGCTGCAAAGAAAAGCTGCTAGTGTCTTTGGCCGTGACATGCAGACAGAGGTCAACCTCCCCAATTAACCGCTCCACGTTGTAACTACCATGGTAACAAGCGCCTGAGAAAATTGGCGTCACTGTGTCATCCTTGGTAAATAACACCTGCACATACACGTAGAGTGTCTCTTCATGGTGGCTTATCCCAAACCAATTAATGATGGCGGGATAGGCGGAGTGCAGCTCTTCAGAGTTACAACGGGCGCAAAGTAGCGTAGAGGGCGTTGCAAGCGGGGACAAGGCAGTTTCAAGGACAATGTTGTCGGACCAGTCTTGGAGATCCTCAAAGCCAAGGAAAGGAAGTCAGATTAGGGGCGCCTCAGCCTCTGCAAAAATGGAGTTGACCTCCCCGTCCCCCTTGGCAGGTGTGACTGTGCCATGCTCTGACCCCGCTACTGTGATGTCGCAGTCCTGGGGCTGCAATTGGCAATTGTTGGCAGGAAGTAGCTGGTTTAGGAAACGGACTTGTGAAGGGCATGGCATTTGCATGAAAGCGTTAAAATCTTCTTTGGTCATACCAGCCATAGGGCCCTGGTAGACTTGACGCAAGGAAATTTGATTGCTATTGCAGGCGCTCATGAGAAAAAGAATGAAGAGTAGCCCTGGTCAAGTGGGGGGATATGTGAAGAATTGTTGACCAGGGATTGTGGAAAGCTTAATTCATTAGGCAGCCATTGAAAATTAACCAGGGCCAATCAATTACCCTTTTGGAAATGAGTGCCAACTTACCACATAATTAAATGCATGATAAGCAAGCCATGATGTTGTTGCTAAGGATTAATTGCGCCACGCCGCTGCCACTCTAAATAACAAGTGCCACGGCGCCAGCATTAGTTATTCTTGGTGCCAGAGTGCCGGGGCGCCAGCATAATTAATTGCGAGCGCCAGAGCGCCGCTCTGGTTTACATTGAGCGCTGAGGCGCCAACATGATTATTTGCAAGCACCAGAGCGCCACAATAAATTACATCAAGCGCCAAGACGCCAGCTTTGAAAGGAAATAACACTGAGGCGCCAGGGTTAATTTGATTGACCTATTTGACTTGCATTTGGAACCAGAAATGGAAGTAATTGCTTACCTTAAAAAGGATCACTAATTAATGTGCTAGCAGAGGGTGTCCTTGTGCTAGACATTGCAGGATTGTGCCCAAAAATAGAAGGTTGTTCCCTCTTCTGCCAACTCAGCCAAGACTCTACAGTGTGCTGGAATGTCCTAGAAGACATTGCCAGTGACTTGTGATTAGTAATATGAAAATACCCTTATATAAGGTGTTGGCAGTAGACGCCCAAAGGACAGTTTTTTCTTCCTACTAGTATAGGACCTAATAAAAACATTCATTACAATTAAGTTGGCCAATGTCTTCCAAATCTTCAAATTCCAAGGCATACAGTGAGTGTGTGCCCCTGTCTACTAATTCTCCTGTTGAATCTGCCGGTGTGTGCCCATTTTTGACACTTCTCTTCTTCTTACTTTCATATTTGAAGCTTTCCCAAAAGGCGCTCCTTATCACTGGTAGCAGCTAAGGTTTTTTGATCACGCCCATGAAAGAGAAAATGACTGAAAATAACCTGCCCACCTTCACTCATGTACTAAACCAGGCCACATCCCAGGATACCTGGAAGACGTACTTCCCTGCCCACGACATTGATGAAGATATACCTAGTGGATGCACCGTATTTGAAGGACTGGTCATGCCCAAAGCATGCGCTAAGATATTCAATACAGTTGCTTCCCCAACCACAAAAAACACACAACCACCTAAAACAGGTGAAGTTACCAACACCAAATACATTGTTATTAACATGTTCTTTGGTAAAAACAAGGAAAATGTCATCAACTGCCTAGACCACTCAGCCGCTAAACTCTGTGCCAGCCGCATTCCCCTCAAAAAATGAGTCCAGGAAGCCAGCAAAGGACTGTATGAGGCTGCAGCTAACTGGTTTGCCACCTGGGTTAGCTCACAAGCTGACAATCAGCTTGACAACTGGGAAGAGTTCAAAGCAGACATCACTGATAACTTCTGTGTCACCAAATCCCTCCAAGACATTGCAATACAGCTCAGCAATCTTCTTCAGAAGACCACTATCACAGCTTACGCCAATGAATTCAAAGAAATACACTGCAAAATCTAAACCCCAGCACAAGCTGATAACTTACACCCCAGAGCACCATTCATCAATAGAATGAAAACCTCTGTTGCTGCCTTCATCTGCCCAGAGGCCAACACCTCTATGCCCGTGCTTATTGCAGAAGCCAAACACACAGAAAAATGTGCAAATATGGAATATTCTGCACGTAATGGCAACTGTCCTCCAACAGTAATGACAGAAAAAAAATTTCCCATAGCAACAAACTCCAAAACACCAATCATAACAATGGCAACTCCAATCAAAACAATGGCAATTGCAGCCAGAGCGCAACCTGCTCCTGTCCCAAGAAAGAGGACACTGCCAAAGTAAACAATGCTGAAACAGCAACCCACTATGAATCTGACCCCACATTCTCTGACCTTAAAGGTCTTGAATCAGAGGAACAGGGAAAATAGGAGGGGGACAGGCTTACGTGCCCCTGTCTCCCCCCAAACTGACAAGAAATTGTACCAAGGCACAAAATTTGCTGCTTGCATCCCACATGTCCCAAAATCTTCCATCTTTATGAATATAAAAATTAAAGATTGCTCACAGCTTCTTGTCTATCCATGCACTTACAAATCTCATACACATAAAATTTTATTTGACTCTAGTGCACAACACACCATGGTAAGTAAACCATTTTTAACCAAATACAAGATACCAGTTGTCAAATCCAACTTCAAATACGCCAGAATGGCAGACAAATCAAAGGTTCTACTTGAAGGCAAAACAACTCCCTTTAGAATTGACCTCCAAGGCATACAAACGTCCATAAAAGGACTTGTCATGAACAACATAAACTACAACATTGTGGCAGACATGGACTGGTTCACCTGAGTGAACCCCAGCATATGTTGGAAAACAAAAACCATGACCATCAAATGCAGCAGATTCAATTTTAATATCCTCAAAGAACCCAACAATCTGATTCTAAGAGACACAGTATTTTTCCAAGTCATAAATAAGGTCATCTTGAAACGTCTAACCAAAGACAGTATGCTCCATATAATCAGGTACACCAAATTCAATAACATATAAACAACCAAATTCAATGCCCAGAACTTGCAGCACTCCTAAACAAATATACTCATGTATTTAAGGAAGAACCCATAGAGTTACCCCCTGAGCGGGAGGTCAAGCACAGCATTAACCTATGCAAAGTCATGCCTAAACCCGCACCCCTATACAGACTCTCCCCCATGGAGACCCAAACACTCAAGACACATATTGAGGACAATCTAGCCAAAGTATTCATTCACCTGTCTGAATCCCTGTGGGGGCAGCAGTATTTTTTGTAAAGAAAAAGGAAGGTTCACTCCGTCTAGTAACAGACTATAGAGCTCTCAATGCAAGCATGGTAAAGAATAAATCCCCTCTTTCACTCATAGAAGAGCTGTTTGCAAGACTCCATGGAGCCTTATTTTTCTCCAAAATTGACCTCACCTCAGGTTACAACCAAGTAAAGTAAAAGAAAGGGACATACCAAAAACTGTGTTATGTACACAATTTGGATCCTTTGAGTGTAGAGTAATAAACTTTGGGATGACCAAAACACCTGCAACATTTGTCACTATGATGAAACAAGCACTAAACTGCCTTTCAAACACATTATGCTACCCCAACAATGCCATCATATTCTCAAAACTCAAAGAGGAACACCTCATGCATGCCCACAAGACACTTGATTGACTTGCAAAGCACAAACTCTATGCAAAGCTGAGCGGCAACAACGCCCATGTTGACACTAAAAATGTTAACAGTGGCCATGTTGACACTTTTTTGACATGGCCACTATCAACTCAAAACTCAAAACTCAAAATCTCCTATGTTTTTTGCTAGTTGCGCTAGCTTAATTCTTTTTTTAAGCGTTCAGGGGTGAGAACCCAGAAAACACAACAAAATTGTAGCCATTTTGACACAATTTGATATTAAGCTTGATCAAAAACTCAATTTAACCAGATTTTTCCTTTACATTTACTAATAAAAATTAGTTTATTTTTTTACAACGTAAAAGTGTCAATGTTGACACTTTTTAAGCATAACTTATTTTTAATACCAAAATTGAAACATTGACAATAAAAAAAATTAAGTGCGCTTTTAAAAATATTTTTTATTGAATTAATATATAGAAAAAGACATTGTGCATACAGTAGATTGTTAAAATGTTCATCTTATAAATATATATGTGGCACTTATTCTGGCTTTAATATCATAAATGGATTGGTGGCTAACAGGTATCTAATCATTTAAGCGTGAGTTACTATGTAATTCACTATAGAATTTATTATTGAAAATAATGTCAACACTCAGAAATGTTGTCTATTTGCTTGTGATCATCCGTTGGTACAACACGCCATTTTGAAAACGGCATCTCAAAAAACAGCATCTCAAATTTAATTTGAGATGGCGTTTTTTGTGTTAGTGATTTTGAATCACAATAAAATAAAATAAAATAAACAATAAAATAGTTAAAATTTACATATACTTTTATAATACGGCATCTTGAATTTCTGCTATCTCAATTCTGTCACTTTGAGTCAGATTAATTAAATCTTATTTTGCTAACTTTATTTACATATGAAAACACTAAGTGTGGGGCGTGTTTATACCATCTTGACTTTACGTCATTTTGAATTACGCCATCTATCTTAAACTAAAATAAGCTGATACCCAAACTAAAATAAAGCCTGTGGTATAGTACCAGAAGATGTTCCTATAGTATTAATCTAAGACACTTATAAAAGGAACAACCTAAAAAGACGCCAATATGATAGTCCTTCTAATGATTGTCATTGCTGGGTAAAAAACCAGTTTTGTTATATGCAATTTATAACTTTATTATACATAGATACATTGATAAGGGTTTCATAAATAAAATATTTTAATAGTTATTTTAATATGGAATAGGGTGATTACGCCATTTCAATTTACGTCACTTTGAATTCCACTGAGTTTCACATCACCCAATTGATTTGATGCGCAGAATGGATAGGGGAAAATAAGGGGAAATTACATATGACGCCAGGATACTCTATATAGATTTCCCCACCACAATTCTTGCTTTCCATTTTTCAAAAGTATAGTTTCACGTCAAAACCAACTTTAATAAAAAATGTAAGAAAACATATGAAAATTTGCAAATATATATTTTTTTATCTCCTCTAAACAAATGGGTACTTTTTAACCCCAGTTGTATAAGCTAGCTTTTGAGAAATTCAAGTTTTACTCTTTGGTCCGGTTGAGGTAGCTCCACCGTAAATTTGTTAATTTAATATAAAAAATGGTCAAAACACTATGTTTTTGAGCTACAGCACCTCGATTACGTCACTTCAAAAACGCCATCTCAAGAGCAAGTTTTCAGTCAAAACTCAAAGTTTTTGCCTACTTGCGTTACTAATAAAAAAATTACTTTTTCAAAATAAAAAACATTGAAATTTTGATAGTATATATTATTTGATCTCTTCTACAATTCTATGTAAAAAATTGATACTTTTATAATAAAAACATTCTTGTTTTTCTCTTTAAAAGCGACCCCCAAAATGCTCATATTTTGATACTAATTCACTTTAGATGCCTCCCAAGTCCATCAACAAAGCTGCGTCCAAGGCCTCCAAGGCCTCAAAGTCCAAGATCACTCCTCTAAAGGCCAAAAAGGCCAAAACTACCCCTAAAAAGCAGCCTGCTAAGGGTAAAGCTCCTCCCAAGACACCTACGCCCTCACCAGAGCCTGAGGAAACAAGCCCAACCCCTCCCCATTCTCCTTTTGTTTACTCTCCGTCAGACCCTCAAGAGAAGTTGTTCAACTTCAATCGCCATTCTGACCCCACTTCAGAGTCTGAGGATGAAGAAGAGCAGGAGCCTGAGCCTGGTGCTCCTGCAGATGAGCCAACTGAGCTCTGGGATCTTAACTCAATCCACAATGTATGCAACAGAAATGGCACATTTGCTGTGCCCGCCACATACCCTGTCAGCTATCCAATTATGACAAAGAAAGGGGGTGCTGGCTTTGTCCACAAGGGCTACAGCTTCAGCTGCAAAGGCAAGAAGAAGCCCATCCGTCAGCATCACTTCAAATGTGATAATGTTGGCTGTCCAGCTAGACTTACCACCTATGGGTTCACTTGTTTTAAAGCCCTGACTATTGGGCATGACTGTGCTAAGCCCTTTGATCCACTGTATCAACTGATCCACTGGCTTCTTTGCCAGTTCATACTAACCACCAAAGACCAAACTGCAACTGAGGTTGTAAACAATGCACTCATTAATCTAAATGATACCCAACTTGCAACTGTTGGTGGCGCCTCAAAACTTCAGAGATATCTCACTGACCAGAGATATGCTCTGAGTACTGAAGGCGTCAGTGCTTCATCAATTGACCAGTTGATTTTAACTAAAGAGCAAAAGCTTTCACGGCACAAAGAGAGATTTCTCCTTCATGATGATGGTCAACATGCCCCAGAGCGTATCATCTGCTTTGCCACAAGCCAGGATCTGTGCAACCTTTTAAAATGCAAGACCTGGCTTGCAGATGGAACATTCTCAACCTGCCAAAAGCTCTTTAGCCAGATTTGGAATATCCATGGGCAGTTTGGCAATCTTGTTCTTCCCCTGGTCTTCTTTTTCCTCCCAAATAAGAAGCAGGAAACTTATGTCTGGGCTCTAACAATATTAAAGGCCAAGTTGGATGAGATCCTCCAAACTATTGAAGAGGAGCCAAATGATACTAGAGGGCACAAGAAAAAGACCCAGTCAGAGGAAGCCACCCTAATCAATAAAAAGCCTGAAAGCCTTCCATACCATGAATACCTGGTAGTAGATTTTGAGCAGGCTCAGGCCAATGCTTTTATTAAAGTCTTCAAGAGCTCACCTCAGGGATGCTACTTTCACTTTTGGCAGGCACTCTGCTGCCGCCTTCAAAAGTGCTCTGCACTTCATGAGCTGGTCTACACTGAAGGCACAAAGGAAGCAAAGGACGTGTTCAACTGCTTTTCTGCCCTTGCTCTTGTGCAGAAGGAGGAGACAAATGCCTTCTACGACGCCCTTATCTGCCATCCCTACATTATTGCCAACCAGGCAGCCTTTGCTCCATTCATAGAGTATTTTGAAACTCAATGGGTTGGAGTGTTTCAAGGAGCACGCTGCATCAGAAAGGGTGGTGACTCAATCCAGTGGAACTGCTTTAAGCAGTTAAAGGATGGCCTAATCAAGACCATCTCTTCTCTTGAAGGGTGGCATAGTCAATTTTCCACAAGGGTCCGGGTTCAGAAGCCCAAGTTCAACAAAATCATGGTCTATCTCAAGACTCAACAAGCCATCTCTGCCCGCCTCTTTAAAACAGGCATGAAGACCAAGGATGATCCCCCCCAAGCAAAATAAAGTGGTGAAAAAGTATACAGAGATTAGCAAGGTGGTCCTTGCCTACTATCCCAAGAATAGCAAGCTTGAGCATCTCCAAGCTATCTCAGTTGCTCTTTCAACCAATGTATGATCCTTCCTCAATAAATACCACTCTATATTCTCTATTATTTTCTTTACTTTTATCATTATTTTAATTTTATTTGGTATTTGGTACAAATATATGTTTATTTTAAAGTATAGTTTATAGTTAAAATATATTAAAATGGTTGTTTTTGGGATTATTTTAACTTTTGGGCTCTAAGCAACTATGTTGCTACAAATTGACCCCATTTTTTATTGCAGATTTGGAATTCTGAGGCTTTTTAAGCCTAGAAATGTTTTTTGAATCTTTTTTGGAAATTTTTGGGTAGTTTTTGGAGTTCAAAAAATCTAAAATTTTAAAACTGTTTTTTCTTAGTCAAAATGCCATAAATCAAAATGGCGTTTTTACTAATAAATTGAGATAGCAAAAATTTGAGATGGCGTATTTCAAGATGCGTTTTTTGAGATGCTGCTTTCAAAATGGTGTATCCTACCCATCCTTTGGGGTGGAGTTAAGCAAATTAGAGTGGCGCAATTAAGCTTAAATTAATATGCCACTTCATATAAAGAATGTTGTAAGTGATGTTGTTGACACTTTACCCTTTTCATTATCTTAACCAATGTGTTAACAACTTCTTATACATGCAATGGTAAAATATCATATTACCACTATCCAAATATTATTTTTAATAAAGAAATAAATAACTTTGATACTTTTTTACTTATTTTCATATTGTTTTTTTAAATTTTACTATGTAAACAAAAACACACAGAAAATGGCTAATATTTGCTAGCCCGCGTAAATTTAATTAAGTGTACTGTTAAAAAACATAGTAAATTTTCAAAAAAATGTTGACAGTGACAATGTTGTCAAAAATAATGTCTACAATTTTTCTAATTGACAGTGAGAATTCAGCTTTTTTTACTAATTGTCACTCATAATGTTGACGCTTTTCAGTTCTCACATATAAAACTTTATGTTTTACATAATAAAATCATCTGATTTTTTGATATGTTGTATTTTTAACTTTTCTTTTTCATATTTTCTAATTTTGAAAATAAAATCTATTTATAAATCTAATACTTTCACAGAAATCTCTTGATTTTTAACTTGTTATTTGTAACTTTAATAAAATAAAAACTATACACGTATTTTTTACCTTTTAAATGCCAAGAAAAGTCATATAAAGTTTCCTTTTTATATATTATGTTTTTTAAGTTGTTTTTTTGTTTTTTAAATACATTGCTTTATTTTAAACCCTTTTACTTATTTTTTTAGGACAAAGACACCTCTAATCAGTCCAAAGGAACCAAGTGTCCCTCTAAGCCAACCAAATTTACCAAGAAGAAGCATGTCTCATCAAAGAAGGCCACTCCCAAGCCCTCTTCAAAGCCCTCCCCTGATCCCTCTCCTGAGAAGAGCCCCGCTCACTCCACTGGGGAAGAGGAAACTGATGGTTCCCTTATAGACCACAGTTTCTATAACTTGGCTTCAGATGAGGAGCCCTTCAATAAGCGCCGCAGGCCAAGAAGTCCCCACAAAAGAATAAGTCTCCTGCACATGAGGAGCACCACAACAAGCCCCCTTCTTCTTCCCCACCACCATCAAACTCCCCCTTCCAGTTCATCAGGGGATGATTCAAAGCCCCACCCCAATTACTTCCCTGGCTTCTGCCATGCTCCTGTTGGCCCCTGGGACCCTCTGTTGGTCCATAACATCTGCAATTTTGATGGCAAATTTAAGGTTCCTTCTGCCTTGCCTAAGTATTTTCCTATCATGAGTGTAAAGGGTGGGCCGGCCATGGTGGCCAATGGTTATATTTTCTCTTGTAACAACACCAACTGGGGCTTCAAGAGCCAGCACTATACCTGTGAGGTCCGCTCCTGCCCAGTGCGGCTCAATACTGAGCGCTGGGACTTGGTACAGACCATCAAGGGTGAACACACTTGTGTGATGCCCAACACAACCATTGCCTGCCTTCTCAGATGGTATCTGGTGCAGGTCATGCCCATCTCAAAGGACTTTTCCCCAACCCAGCTGGCCATGCTTGCGTGCAAGTACCTCTCCCCCACCAACCTCAAGAGGGTGCCAACCCACACCCAGTTGGTCAAGTTTTCAAGTGATAGGTGCCAAGCCTCAAACCCCCTGGTCAAGAGCACCACTATAATTGAAGACCTGGTCCTCACAGATGCCCTCAAAAAAACTGAGGATGAAGAAATGTTCCTTATACATGACAATGGGCAGGAAGTGGAGGATAGGAACATTGCCTACGCCACAACCCAAAACCTGGAGCAGCTCAATACTGCTACCACCTGGCTGTGTGACGGCACATTTGCAACCTGCCCAGCCATCTTCAAGCAGCTTTGGGTCCTGCATGGGCAGTTCAATGACCAGGTCATCCCTCTTATGTTCTTCTTCCTGACTGGTGCCAAGACAGAAGTCTACATCAGAGCATTCAAAATTGTCTGGGATGCTTTGAGCTCCCTTCCCACCAACCAGCTCCCCCCTCCCACTCACGCCACCAGAGTGAACCCTTCCTCCGCTGAGAAGGAAGAGTCCACCCTAGCCGCAGAGCAGCTAGCTCATGCGCACTCACTTGGGCCAAAGGTGATCATAATGGACTTTGAGCAAGCTTAGTTCAGAGCCTTTGAGGCCACCTTCAATGGAGAAGTACAGAGATGCTTCTTCAATTTTAGGAAGGCCCTCATCAAGAATCTCAAGAGCAAGAAGGAGCTTTTTGACAAGTATCTTAATGATGGTAAAGGGAAGTGCCGCTTTGCCATCACCCAGCTTGCTGCCTTGGCTTTTGTGTGGCCAGAGCATACTGGGCTTGGCTTTGAGGCCCTCCTGGAGGATGCTTACGTGAAGAAGTACTCCACCATTTTCAAGGGTTACCTTGAGTACTTTGAAAAGCAATGGGTAGGCAAGAAGGTGACCACCCAGAGAGTAAAGAGAGGGGCCACTGCCCCTTGGAATTGCCAGGGCGCCTTCCTCAAGGGGGAGATGAAAGCCACCTCCAGCCTTGAGGTTTGACACAAGCACTTGAAGACCAAGTTTGGGTCCAACCCCAAATACAACAAGTTCTTTGACAAGCTACAGGAGGAGAAGGCCAGAAATGTCTCCAAGTTTTGCAACCTGGCCAACTGGGTGGCCCCCAAAAAGAGAAAGTCTAAGGACCAGGACTACTAGGAGGATGTCCAGAAGGTGGTGAAAAAGAAGTACAAGGTGACAGAGATAAAAAATACCTTAAAGATGTTGCAACTGCTCTTGCTGGTGGGTTTAATTAGCCAAATGAACTTTGCTTTGCTTTGCATGGATTATTTTTACTTTTGGATTTTTATATTTTTAATTTATTTATATAGTACTAATATTTTTTGGTATAAATGGTAAGTTTCAGACAGTTTCAACGTGGTTTTGTAAGAAATATCTTATATTTTGTTAATTTATCTTTAAGGCATGAGATTTTTTCAGTTGTGCTTATGTAAAGTATAATAAATTTAAACTATAATTTTCTTATATTTTGTAGTTATTATGATATATAAAATATCTTTATTTTTGGTTCATTGGGATTTTAATTTTTATGGTAATAAAAGGTATAATTTACATAGTAAATTGAAAAGTAGTTACTTATATCTCCTTATTTTTATTACTTATGGTAATTTTTTATTGCAGTTTTGAACTCTCTGAGGTCATTTTAGTATAATTAAGTATTTTAAAAACATATTTTTTATATTATAAATGTTCAGGGTAAAGTGTGCCGTTACTTAAAAAAGTGTCAACATCTAGAAGACAACATTATGTAAAACCAGGTTGTCAATTTACTATAGTGTCAACATGGGCGCTGTTGCCAGCTGAGAAAGTGTCAATTTATGGAAAATGAACTCTTTTTCTTGGGTCACATTGTCTCTGACAGTGGCATCAAAGCAGATCCAGATAAAATAAAAGCCATAAATAACATGCAACGCCCCACCTCTGTGAAACAAGTTAGATGCTTTCTTGGTATGATAGCTTACCTAAAGAAATAAATCAAAGACTGCAGAAAGCTCACTGCGCCAATCAATGCCTAACCAAAGGTAATGCAAAAATAAATTCATCTGGACACTAGAATGTGACAAGAATTTTCAACTATTAAAACAAGCTTTCATTGAAGCACCAATCTTGCAAAACCCTAATAACAATGGGTGCTACAAGCTCAAGTCAGATGCCAGTGACACCACCATTGGCGCAGTCCTATGCATCCACCAGCCAGGGCAGCAAGACTTCCTGCCAGTATGTTACAAAAGTAGAAAGCTAACCAACACTGAGCAGAGGTACTCAATACACAATAATGAATTGCTAGCAATATATCACGCATTTTCAGGAAGCCAGGCATAGGTAGAGGCATTGGGCAGCTCAGGATGGGGTTGGACTGAGCCGGCAGATAAAGCCCACCATAGAATGAGTGCTAACTTGATAATGTAAGACATGGATTGCCTGAGTAAGGACCAGGGTCCAAAGGTAGGGACCATGGAATCCACCATTACTGTCAAAGTGATATAGAGTACTCCAAACAGTTGGGTGGATGTAGTCTCTGCAGCGGTGAGGGTCTCCATTGGGTGGTTGGGTTGTGGGGTTAAAGGTGGAGTCATGGGAACAAAGTAGGAGGCAGATAATTGTACTTGTCTTTGAGCAACCTTGACAGCCTTTAGTACCACTTTCCTTCATGTCCTATGTATTCAGTTTATCTAGTCCTGATCAAGGGGTCAGCAATGAGGATGGTCTCCAAGTCGTACTCTTTGTAGGCCAGGTTAGGTGGGTATTTGATAAAATACACAGGTCCAAAGGGGGCTCCTGGGGGACGGTATAGTGCCTGGGTAAGATTGACAGGTTGGTCTCCAGAGGGGGCGGTTGCCTGATGGTCTACTTTAATGGAGTTGAGATGAAAGATCACTAAGACTAGGTAAGGTAAAATTTCTTCAAACCAAAGGTTCATAAAAATTTATTATCAAAAATGACAATGTGGTTATCACCATACCACCAGGGTTTTTATACCATGGGATTTTGCTTCTTCAATTTTTGCAGGGTTCAGGTTCACAGACAAGGCACTGACAGGGCATGGATCTTGGCTTAAATTCTTGAGGGCAGCAGATCCAGGTTGTGCCTGCTCTGGTGAATAGAAGTGGCAATGCTTTGTTCCGCCGCCACTGTTCACTATGTCACCTGAGTAGTTCAATTGTACTACCCATTCTGGATGGAAGGCTGGCAGTTGCTGGTGGTCATTGGCAGAGTTAACAATAGGGTTTGTTTTAAATTCTTTAAGACAAGCTACAACCTCTGCATAGGTCCAGATCTTTGGTGGCTCAAGGTTGACATCAATCTGGTGACCATTTGGGGAATTGTCCTTGGGAGACTGGTGGGTCTTGGAGTAACTTATCAACTTGGGTTTGCAATTTAACAAGTGGGCGGTTTCCTGTCCACTTTGTGTGACTTGAGTAGTCTTTGAAAGGCTGGGGTTTGATTCCAGGGTTTCCAATGTTGATTTTGAAACTCCAGTATTGGCGCTTGGCAGGTTGGCAGGTATAGTAGTAGGTCCTTCCCCAACCTCCTTTAGCCAGACTACATCTCCTTTGTAGGTATGGGTCTTCATTGGCACCGGTTTGGCGGCAGTCTGGCAACCATTCAGGGAATCCTCCGTAGTAGGCTGGTGGGTTACGGAGTAATTTAACAATTTGAGCCTGTGACTTAATGGATCAGCGGGTCCTAGACCGTCCTGGAGGGTTTAATATACCTTCAGGGGTCCAGGGTTTGACTCTTGGGTTTTCAATACAAGTATTGAAATGTCATTCATGATACGCATGCAAGAAATGGAGATGTTACCTAGAAGGACATTTAAACATATGAGTACTAACTGACCATAAATCCTTAATCTACTTTAAAACTCAGAACACACTTGCACACCAATAAGCCAAATGGATGTCCTGTCTTGAACAGCTTAATCTGAACATCCAGTACAAAAGGTGGGCAAAGGTGATTACAGCTGATGCTCTCTATAGGCTGTCAGCCTATAGAAGGTCACCCCAACCACCTGGATCCAGATTGGCCAAATTTATACAGCACTGAGTAAAAAAACCAAAGGAAAAGATCCCTCCACACATCAAGTGACCCATGATACATTAGTAAGGAACAAAAAACACTTCTATGTGTCTAATGGTACTATCAGGCACCCACCCACTTAGAAGTAGTCTTCCGAGATGGTGAATGATTGCAGAGGGATTAAGACCAGTCACAAGAGATCCCACAGGAAAAGGCACCATCCCAAGGTGGAATAGCTCTCCAAACAGGCAATACTGACCCAAAGTGGATTGAAATGTCCTAAGAAGAAGTACACTCCTAAATAGCTTAAGAAAAAGGCTGATGCCAAGGGGCAGAAGACCTTAGGTTTGGTGGGCTTCTTGGCGGACTGATAGTTCTGAGGTTCTTTCTTTTGAGGTGGATTGTGGGACAAGGGTGTTGCAGTATACCAGACTCCTGGTATTACCTGACGTCAGGAGTTATCCAAGAAATGAGCTTTAGGAGAGGTACCAGAGTCAGCTTGTGTACCCAGAAAAATTCTGGCCTGGACAGTCTGCAGCAAGATCATCTAGAAGGTTCATTTATACCCAAGAGACTCCATAATGTAAGTCTTGGGTAATCTCATATCTTAGGATTAAAAGGGTTTAAGTCAAGCTAAAATAAACAGTAATTCACTTGGGGTGAATGTAGACTTTATTGATTGAACAATTATTAAAATATAACTTACCAGCCTTATATAGCATGGTAGTAAGAAAATAGTTTGAATAAAAAACAAAGGAGATCAGGAAATTTGGAGATGAATCTGGGGAATTTGGGGCAACTGAAACTTAAGCTAAAGCTTTATAATGTAATCAGCATGGACATGGCCTCAGCAACACAAATGAGAATTTTTGCTGTAGTTATTTGCTTATCAAGCCTACCAAGCACTGGGGAAGCCTTAGTTTGCCCCAGCTGATGGCTGGGGAACTGGAGAAAGAGAGACAACAGAACCAGAGTTTTTGGTACCAGAAATTAAAGCAATAGTTTCAGTTACTATTAGAACGTCACCTACAGTGTTTAAAACCAAGTTCAAAGTGGATTTGGAGATGTTTGGTTGGCTACTACCTAATTGAAAAGGTAATTATTGGTTGTATACTAATTTTTTACATTCTTTTGGATGGCTATTGTCTAAGCGTAAAGAAGACCTGGGTTCAAATCCCATTGACAACAATGATGAATCAAATGAATCAGCCAGTTCAGAAGCATTAGGCAAACAAGGACATATAATATCCACTAAACCTTGAAAATTAGGAGATCTAGAAAACTCAATAGGGGGAACAAAGCCCCTTTCAATAGTTATAACTGAATTTATGACAGGAATATCATAGAATGATTTCCTGACAGGTACAGTACACTTTATCATCAAGGATAAATACATTCCCTACATTCCCCTTGCACAAAGGATTGATACCATCCTCAGGCACCACTGCCTATTGGGACACACAAAAGCCAATAACCTATACCTCACCCTAAAGGGAATAGTATATGTCCTTATCTAAAACAAGACATCATTGACATCCTACAGAAGTGCACAGTATGTGATAAATACTCAAGCACCAAAGCACCACAACCTACAGTCAACTCAATTCCTGACCCAGAACCATTTAAGGTTTGGGACCTGGACGTAGTGAGTTTCTTCCCAGAAACCAAAACAAATCAATGTTTTCTAATTGTAGCCATCAACTTTGCCACATGCTGGCCCATCTGCTGGGCAACAAAGAACCATAAAGCAGAAACCATCAACCAATTCATTAACAAAGCAATCATAGCCAATTACAGCACTCCAGACTCCATCATAACTGATGGAGCAACCGAGTTATCAGGTCACATAGTAAATGACAGCTTAAAATCCAAAAACATTAAACACTCCACAACCTCTTAATACAGGCCACAGGCCAACAGCAGAGTTGAACGCCTAAACAGCAGCCTTATCAGGACCCTAGAGAAAATAATGGATGGCAAAGCCAAAGACACATGGCCACTATACGTGAAACATGCATTACTAGTATCCCAGGTCCGCACCAATCAAGGAACAGGCTACTCACAATTTGAATTAAAATATGGATACAAACCAGAGATAGCCACCCGCAATAACCAACCCTATGTGAAGATTCCCCTGGGGAAACCCTCCACAGTGGAATAAGTCCCAGCACTACAACACATACATCTCAAAGCCAAGATAGCGGAGAGCAAGAGACTCAAAGTAAAAAAGGTAACCTGTGCATAGGAACCACCTCCAACCAACTCCCCTGTTTGGATCTTTGCTGGAAACAGAAAAAAATTGGATTCAGTACACAGAAGACCGGAAAATATTGTCAAATACAGACCAGACAGAAACAACTACCTAGTCAAGTTCCAAGGCGCCAAAGACCCCATCATCAAGAAATACCACAGAGCCTGCCACTGCCATAGCAAAGGAGAACACTCAACCTGACTGGTACCAACTAGCAAACAACTCCAGGAACATCAGGCAGCAGCTGCCAAGACAAAGCCCCCTCCTGATGTACCAGAGTAACCCCTTAAGGGAGGGGGTGTCAAGGAGCTGGATGTACTGGTATTCTGGTCTTCAACAACACACATAACATCAAATCATTGCCTGGTTTGGCGCCAATCTAATATTCAGTCCAAAATTCTGGAAATGGCAACAAACTAATATCATATGGCTTTTCCAGGTATCCAGTGATCTGAATCCAACTCACACATGACCTCTTCTATATTTGATCCAACTTAAGTCCCCGCCACAGCACAAGCTATATAAATCTAAATTATTATCCAATAAAAATACTCTATTCTTCTCTAAATCCATAGTCAAAGCTCCTCCAAAAGTTGCTCCCCATCAATAGTTTGTGCTATCATTGAGTGAATATCCTCCTCAAAATTATCACATTAATCAATCCTCTACCTAGGATAATCAAGCAACCTTACTAGACCCATTATCTGTCACAGTAAATTCCATAATGCCAGGAATTATTTGACCAAGTAGGAAGGCTCAGAAAGCCAGGATACTTTAAAAAAAATTGACCAATTTAACAGACTTGAATCAAACAGTTGATCAAAAATGGGTTACGGTTGCTCCAGTTTGCCAGTTGAATCTGAAGTCTCCTTGTAAGCTGATGTTGATAAATTGATGTAATTTGAGGGTCACCTAACATGATCTAATTTATCAGCATGGTCATCAGAAGTTGGTCACCCAATGGTTTGTTGCAAACTAAACCAGATACTTACTTGACAATGTGGAAGAAATAGGAGACCAGGATCCAGGTGGTATTGCTTAGTCAAATTTTGGTATATATTGAATAATTTTCAGTGTTTCAACTCTTAAGAGCTAAGTCCTCCCAAAAAATTACTCAATAAAATCAAATATCAATTGGTCTAATTTTTATTTTAAATGCATCCTGTAGTTGTCCTTTTGCGCTACATTCCCTACAATTTAATCCTTAGCCAGATTATTACAGGAAGATGGAACCCTGCCGTTGGTACTCCGCTGTTGCCTCCGCCAAATGTTAATTAAATGCCTGTCAATCTCAGAGCTGTTCCTCCTACCATTGAAGCTGAAACTCAGGTGCTATCTCAATGTCCTGAATTTTATGCTGAAGACACTCTGATTCTCTTGAAGACCATTTATCTTGGGCTCTTTTGGTTAGGTCTAATTATTTTACTTACCCCTAGTATCTCATTTGGAAATTTCACATAACAGTATCTGAAGCTGCATTAGTGGTTAATCATTAACTCTATATGGATTTGGTGGATGATTCCCCATCACATGAAGACAGCTTCTTATTATCCCTCAATTTCTGTCACATTATCTCTCCCCCAAGTCAGAAGATGAATTATATCATCTTCACAGCTGTCTTGACAGCTTACCTTGTGATAGGGGAAACCAGCCAACTTATACTTAGTTTGGAACTGAACTACAGGGACCAAAAGAGATTTCATACAATGAGCCAACATAACTCAACTCAATGAATTTGAACCCGTGGACACCTCTGGCATCATCTTGCCCAACCCCCAACTTGGCTACTTACATGATCCCCTTGGTTACGCTACTGTACCTTGCCAGCAGCCTTTAATAATGTAACACCCTTGCCAAAGTCTTCTGTTGGGCAATGAACCTCTATCTAATTGTCTAAACCTTGAACAGCTTCCAGCTGCCTAACCTGCTCTCTTATGTTACTAAAGTTTTACCCTCAATACTTAGGTATTACACAAGGAGACTGCCATCAATCATTATCAGAGAGAACACCTCTGTCCAAGCAAAGAAGATTGTTTTAGCACCTGAGTGCCCACTGTCATCCAAATACAGAACACTTGGGCATTCATAATCAATAACAGTCTCAACCTGATTTCTCTATCACAGCAAACTAACTCCTCAAGCAGATAATGTGTTGAGAGAGCAAAATCAAGCCTTCAACTTTTCATATTGGTGATCTTCATCCTTCCCTTTGCCATAAAGATAGTACAGTCACATGACAATCAGCCATGCTATCTCTCCCACTCATATTTGATCATCCAGGCTTAGCAGGATCAAACAACAATACCTTAAGCTTAAAAGCCAAATCTATCACTGAATAAAAAATTCTCTTGTTTATTTCTTGCTTCTTCTCTGTATCTCACCCCATTGTCAATTATTCAACTGTAGGCTTTGCACACATTTGGTCTATCAACCAATCCTTTTTTATTGCAGATTTAGATTTCTGAGGTCTTGTTTAGTTTGAATATATGGGTCATTATTTTAGGAATTAGGCCATTTTCTAATACACATGCTGCTTTAGTCGCAGCATAACACAGTTCAATTTTGAAAAAATCAAATTACAAATGTTTATATTTAAAACAGTAATAACTCAACAAACATCTTATATTTTTTCACATTATAAGCTATCAAAATGAAGCTAAGAATCTTATCTTTATATTGGTGATAAAATATTAATATGTAAACTATATTGAATATTAAAGTGAAAGCAATTTAAAAAAGCATATGTCAGATTTTATTATCTTATTTTGATAATGAAATAAAATAGATTGCTTTAAGCTAAAAAAATATTAATCAATATATACTTTTTATTTAAATAAATTAAAGATAAGATTGAGAGCTTTATTTTCACATTTTATTTTATTTAAAAAGCTCAATTATCTAGAATTTTATGATAGTTTGAAGTTAGGATGTTTTTATCACTGTTTAGATTGATTTTAAGGTTCAAGTGAGCTTCGAACCTCAAATTGAGCATTCTTTAAATGGAATTCTTTAATATTTTATCATTTTAAAAATATGCGGAAGAGTTACATTTAAGTGAATACATCATTTTGATTTATTTGCATTGATTACAAAGAAGATATGATGTAATAATGATGCTTAGCTGCTTCACATGAATCACTTGTGCATAAAAACTGGGTATTTAATTAATTCTACAAACATAAATTCAAGTTCAAACTATAGTAAATGCTATCACACCATTTCTTTCAGAATGGTGCCATTTAGCTTGGCCTATAAGAACTAAAGCACCACAAAGCTTCAAATCCAAAAGACCCCATTCAAAGGCCACACTCTGATTAGAACTACTCCATCATTAAGGCACATTTCAGAGATCCAACCTAATTACAGACTCAAAATACTACCATGTCCTCAGTTAAATTTACTTCTACCATGCTACCCTTTTTTCCTTGGGAGCTACAACAAAAAGAGAAAGAATTGCAATGTTAAAAAAGGCATTCCTCTTTATTGCTGATGATGATCTTGATACTTTCATCAAGCACTTCCTTACTCAAACTGAATTTGGGATATCTCAGTTCCTTCCAACTATTCAAAATCAAAAAGGCAATGAGTTCATTGAAAACTTAGAGAATCTCCTGAAATCTTCTCCCAAAAGCATCTCCCAGCCTTGCAATCTCTGGTTACTTCCAGCTACTCTTTAAAAGAGCTTAATGATATGGGGTTTAATATAACTAAAAGTGAGTTTGAATACTCAAGAAAAATAAATAAAAATAAAATGTAAGCTTAAACAAAAAAGCCAAAAAAATAAGAACTATTTATTAAAAAAAGAAATAATTAAAAAATAATTAAAAAATTGCTGGAAAATTCTTTTGAAACAAGCCAGTTCACAAAAAAAGTGCCTGAAAAAATTATAAAGATATTGAAAAAGAAATGAGTGAATACTCAACTGCAATAAAATACTCTCTTTTAAAAACAAAAAATGAAATATATGAAAATGTGAAAATAAAAAAATGAATTTTCAGTTTCAATTTCCACTTACTATAAATTAATCCCTAAAAATATAATAAAAAGTAAAAAAAACAAGCTGATATGTGCAATATTTGTAATTTAAAAATTCACTGGAAAAAAAGAAGGAATAATGTGAAAGTAAAAACTTACCATTACCAGAATCTATAGACAATGGCTTAAAGACTATTAAGCAGCACCAAGACTTTTATGTTCATCAAAGTAGGGAATATAAAAAAGATATTAACAAATTAGATGATAAGTCTTGTGTTGTAGTTATAGATTATAAAGAAAACTTAAAGGTTGGAAGTGGTCCAATTGAGACCAATAATTGTTTTTTATTAAAAAAAACTATCTCATTATTAGGGTTTGTATTAGTTTTTAAAGAAAACAATAAAATCAAATATGAATATCATGATTTTTTGTCTCAAATATTATCACATGATTCTTGATTTTCAGGTGAATGTCTAATAAGTCTTCTTAAATTAGATAGATTTTATAAAATATAAAAAAATATATAAAAGTGGACTGATAATGGAAATAATTTTAGATCATATGAATTTTTATACTACTTATTTAAAGAGGCACCTAAATATATTAAGGGTTCTATAAAATATAATTGTTTTGTTGAATTTCATGGAAAAAGCATTGTTGATGGTCACTTTGGTGTAATATCAAAAATTTTAAAGGAAAAAGAAAGTGAGCTTTATCTTAACAATATTAATGATCTTAAAAATATTTTTGAGCAAGAAGAAAAAAGAAAAGAATTATATAAATCAGTGCTATCAGGCTCAAATATTTCTCAAAAGTCATTCTTTTATACAGTAGTTTTAAAAGCTATGGCAACAACCAAAAATACCTCAGATTTAAACAAAATGATTTCAGATTTAAACAAAATCCAACTCACAGGTTATGTCATGAATGACATTTCAATACTTGTATTGAAAACCCAAGAGTTAAACCCCGGTTCCCAGGAGACCAGTCCAGGACCCGCCAATCCATTAAAAGACGGGCTCAAATTGGTAAATTACACCACGTTCCGCCAGACTACTACAGAGGACCCACCAAAGATCACTCAAGTCACACAAATTGGACAGGGGACCACCCGCTTGTTAAATTGCAAACCCAAGTTAACGAGTTACTCTGAGACCCGCCAGCCCCCCAGAGACAATTCCCCAAATAGTCATCAGATTGATGCCAACCTTGGGCCACCAAAGACCCAAACCTATGCAGAGGTTGCAACTTGCCTTAAGGAGGTTAAGACAAAACCTATTTTTAACCTTGCCAATGGCCGCCAGCAACTGCCAGTCTCCCGCCCAGAAGGGGTAGTGCAATTGGACTACTCAGGTGACATAGTGAACAGTGGTGGCAGAACAAAGCATTGCATTCCTATTTGCCAGAGCAGGCACAACCTGGATCTGCTGCCCTTGAGACCCCAAGCCAAGACCCACGTACTGCCAGTGCCTTGTCTGCAAACCTGAACCCTGCAAAAATCAAAGAAGTAAAGTCCCAGGGTATAAAAACCCTGGCGGAACAGCAAAACCCCCATTGTCATTCTCGATAATAAAGTTTTATGAACCTTTGGTTTGAACAAATCTTACCCTATCTAGTCTTAGTGATCTTCCATCTTAATTCCAGTCAAGTAGACCACCAGGCCGCCGCCCTCCCCCAAGACCAACCTGCCAAATTGTCCCAGGCATTATACCGTCCCCCAGGAGCCCCCTTTGGACCTGTGCATTTTACTGAATACCCCCCAACCCGGCCTATTCAGAGTACGACTTGGAAACCATCCTCATTGCTGACCCTTTGGCAAGGACTAGAAGTACCAAGTACATAGGACGCAAAGGAAAGAGGGTCAAGATCCCGCCCTTACTGTTCAAAGACAAGTACAATTACCTGCCTGCCTACTTTGTTCCTATGACTCCTCCTTTAACACCACAACCAGACCGCCCGTTGGAACCCATTGCCGCAGCCAAGACCACCTCTACCCAACTGTTTGGAGTACTCTACATTACTTTGACAGGATTGATAGATTCCATTTTCCCCAACTCCAGACCTTAATCCTTACTCAGGCAATCTGTATCTTATATTATCAAGTTAGCACCCATTCTATGGTGGGCCCTACCTGCCGGCTTGGCCGTACCTCACCCTGAGCCGCCCAAGGCCTCTACTTACAACTGGCTTCCTGACAGGTTAAAATATATACTCTGTTAACAGGGTTTATTGGCGTTGATGGGCAAAATGAGTCAACACAGCAAAGAAGTGCTCACACGCAAAGTGAAACCATTCAAAATACAATCCAAAATACATTGATTCACAAACAAAATGATGTGAGTTGACTTTTGGTGTACATATGTTTACTATGTGAATTGGTGACAAAATACACCCAAGCAAGGTGAGTCAAAACTCAAACCAAAAACAAAACACAATAGCAACTCACTACGTAAACAAAATCACTCACACAATGTGTGCAATGGATTGTAATCATGAATGATACCAAGGTATCTAAAATAAGACACAAGATCTGAAACATAAATTTTAAAAATACTGTGTTGGGTGTTTGAATTGGCAGTAAATCTAGGAAAATGGGTGGATTTTTTTTGAGTATTCTAAAATGGGTGTTGTAAAACCAAAACCAACTATTAAGGAATAAAAAATCTATAATTGGGATATGAGGGGTAAAAAAGTATTATTAATCAAATATACATATTCAGATAAAAGCAAAAATTAAAATTAGGGAGTAACTTAATTGAAATTTATTTAATATTTTATTGTAATTTTAAAATGGAAGAAACACAATACCAGAGTACTAATACACCTGTTGTGAGCCACAGTTGTGGTTGCCCCTGCGGGTCAAAGAATAGAGTTAGTTCAACCAAAGTGCCTACTCAAGTAGGAGACAGGAGAGGAGAGTTTCATAGTGACGCTGCACTGACACAGCCGGTTCAAGGAGCACAAGCTGCTAGGGTTTGGAGCATAAACCCTTGGGTCCCCAAGCTGACCCGGAAGCCAACCAAGGCCATCACTACAAAGAAAGTTAGAAACAAGGAGGTAGAACTTACTTTGATGTGTTTGACATTGTGTACCGGCAAGAGTTGGTCCCGTCAGCCATGCTGGAGAAGGTGAAGCCTGTACTTGATACTAGCTACAAGCCCTACGTCAGTGATGGCAATCAGGAGGATGACAAGGAGCCCAAGTTCTATCAAACCAATGAGGGAAAGTTAGTGCTCAAGAAATTTGCTGTGTTCTACAACAAGGTACCTATGCCTTGCAACCCTGTCACCTATCAGGATCCCAGTTCATCTGAGCCTACTAAGCCCGCTCAGAAGCGCATCCCAGATATCAAACACATCATCCTGCACAAGCTAATGCGTGAATCTGGTGACTACAAGGCGGCTGCAGCCATTGTTGGAGTGGATCCCAAGTACGACAGCAAGACCTTCAACAAGTTCATTAACACAGGTCAAGTCCTTGCCGCGGAGAAATCCTTGCGTGTTTCTACCATGCTCACCAAGGAGCACAAATGGGCAATCCGCCAGTGAATAACCCGGGATTGCCATCTTGAAATGGCAAATATACAGGCCATGGTCAAATCTACTTTTGGGATTGAGGCCTCAATTTGTCACGGTAGGTTCCATAATGCCAGGTATTGTCCGTCCAAGTAAGAAGGCACAGAAGGCCGGAAAACCTATATCAAAATTGACTGAGTTAACGGATTTAAACCAAGCGGCCAATCAAAAATGGGTCACGGCTGCTCCAGTTTGCCAGCTGAAACCAGCTCCCCCTTGTAAACTGATGTTGATAAATTGACATAATACGAGGGTCACCTGATATAAGCTCATTAATCAGCATGGTTGTCAGAAACTGGTCATGCAAGGGTTCTTTGCAACCTGGACTAGATACTGACTTGAAGATGCCAAAGGAATAGGAGATCAAGACTCAGGTGGTATTTCTTAGTCAAATTTTCTGGTATATATTGAATAATTTTCCCTGTTTCAACTCTAAGAGTTGAGTCCTTCTAAATTTACTCAATAAAAATCAATTATCCCAAGTTCTAATTTTAAATTTTAAAAATGCATCCTGTGATTGCATTGTTGTGGTATATCCTGTACAATCTGATTCTGAACAGAATCATTTCAGGAAGATGGGGCCCAGCATCTGGAACTTTGTTGTCAGCGCTGCAAAATGTTAATTTCATGCCAGCCAATTTTGTAGCTCCTCCTCCCATTCTGGAAAATGAAAATTGTGTCACTTCTCAATGCCCAGGATTATACGCTGAAGATGCATTGATGCTTTCCCAGGTCGTTTATCTTGGTTTACTCTGGTTAGGACTGATTGTTCTACTTAATCCTGGAGTTACAATTGGAAATTTTACAAAAAGATATTTAAAGCCGCGTTGGTGGTTAATCATCAATTCTATGTGGATTTGGGTGGTAATTCCCCATAATTTAGAAACGGCTTCATATTATCCAGTGATTTCTGTCACACAATTTCCTTTTACTACCATCTGGTGAAGGGGATGCAATTTTCTTGGAAAAAGCTCAGGGTATCTCCCTACAACAGAAACAGCCCAGCCAACATTGACGTCCAGAAAAACTACGCAGAGGCGTACACTGCCCTCAAAGCCAAGGGGACAGTCAAACTTTACTATATTGACAAATCAGCATTTGTCTTTTCTATGTGCAATGCATATGGCTATGTCCCCAAAGGCTCCAATGACGGGATGGCTTGGTGTGCTGCAGTCCGCGCCACAGCCTACTCAATGGTGGCTCTCCTTGGTCCAAAGGGGGTCAAGCTCTACCAAATGATATTAGGTTTGCATAACAGCAGGACCTTTCTATTGTTTCTCTGATTGGTCCAGGAGCACCTGAGGCGCACAAGCCCTGGCTTCATTAATGTCATTGTGTTGGACAATGTTGGTCCCCACAAAGTGGCTGACATTCTTGAAGAATTTCCATCAATTGACACCAGCATTGCTGTGGGCCCCCAGCAATTGGCCATGGCAAATTTGCGCCTTCTCTTCCTCCCAGCCTATTTGCCCTTCCTAAATCCCATTGAGGAAGTCTTTGGGTGGCTCAAGCAAGTTGTCAAGTGAGGAACCCCAACTGGGACCAAGGACCTCTTTAATTTGCTGCAGGCTGGGATCCACACCCTCCCAGCTGAGACCGTGGCCAAATTCTATGGCCACACTGATTTGTTCATCCCTGTGTGCCTAGCCAAACAGCCAATCAATTAAAGGCTTAGTGTGTCCAATTTTTTTACATTCTCTAATTTACTATTCAAGATTTATTAATTATCATTTTATATTTAGATGTTTCCATACCCGCAATCACATTCAGAAGGACCATCAATAGATGTAAGTAATTTATTTATTTTATTATATATTATTTTATTATGCCATCTGAGGTAATCCCAAACACTTGAAACTGTATTAAGTGAATAGATTTATACCACTTTTGTCAAATAAATATAAAATAGTCTTATAAAAATTAAACGTAAAATGTACAAGTTGGAATTTATTTTATTAATGTATTATTTTATGCTTTTATGAAACCTGTTTCCGCAACATATTTTGCAAAACTGGTTTACTGAAATAAGAATTAGAAAACTTTATTATAATAAAAATATGAATTGTAATGAAATTTATTAGAAGAGAGAATTTATTGTGAATACCTGTAGTGAGTTCTTTGGTATGTACCCACCCCGCAATGGAGGTGGTGCACAACCTCAACCGCCACACTGTGGACGGTGGATATGCCCTTATTAAAAAACTCCCTCCTGCTGGTGAAAGGGAGTAGGGTTAGGTGCAAACTGAGGAGCAGCTTTTCGGGCGGGGCTACAAACCTGTAAATCCCTGCCAGGACCAGGGCGTCTTGTATCACGTGGTCCACTGAGTTGTATCCGGGGGGACCTTCTTCCTGTCAAGTGCGAGCTGGGACTTGTCAATTCCCAGAAGGACCCCGTCTAGATCCTCTACGCTGGCGCTCATCCCAAAGAAGAAAAGATACCCAAGGTAAACTACCAAGTGAAGCCTTTGCCCAGCAAAGGCTTCTGTGAACTCACATAATTTATTATAGACCGCACTGATCTTCTTATTGCACCTGGTCTTTGCAAAGGTAAGATCCATTGCCAAGGGGAGCCCTGTCTCATCTGCACTCCAGGCTAGCCCAAAGTCCACCAGGAAGATCTTAGTTTTCTTGACGGCTGTTGCATCTGCAACAGCCAATTTCCCCACCACGCGCCCAAAGTTGTCCAGAAGGTAAGATAGGGTATGCTCCAACGGGAAGCAGAAGCAAGCAGCTGTATGAGCCTGTCCCATCTCCGGTACATTCTTGAATGGGAGCGTTGCCAGGACGTCCCAAACAAGCTCAATGAAGTTTACACAGTAAACTCCACTGAGGTTAATCAAGTCCAGGCAGACCAGTTGGGCATTCTTGTAGGCAGTAACTGCCCACTCAGATGCCCCCTCACCATGCAAAAGCCCATCCAATGCCTCCCTGGATATTGGGAATGTACCATGAATCCTGTCTTCAAGCTCCCGCAAGACAGGGGGGACAGGAAAAGCTGTTTGGCCACATGAGTGGCGTAGTTGGCGTAGAATGTGGCCGGGGCAAAGGGGACCAGGACTTGGCAGAGTTTACTGTCTATGTTCTCTAAAAAACAGGTAAATATTTGCAAATTTTTATTAATTTTATTTTTTTACTTTACCTTCTTGTGTTTCTTCCTTGCCCGCAGCCTCGGCCGGCTTGGCCATTCTTGGCGCAAGAAGTTGAGCAGGCAATTCAGTATCCTCTGCCCTGGCACGCTTCACGGGTTTGAGATGTTCATACATCTCCAGGTTGTCAACCCAAACAGACAGCGCAGAAAGATTGTACACCTTAAACTGGAGGCCCTCAACCACCGTCTTCTGGATGTTGAGAAGATGCTTGATGGTCTTCTCTGGGGTGTCTGGCATTTTTGTCATTAGTGCCTTTGCAGAAACCTTGTCAATTTTGTCCCCAGTGAGGACGTCAGACTTAACTTTGGCTTTGACCTTGCAGTCAATGTCCTTGATTTTGGCAATTGCCAAGTCAAGGTCTTTGAGTAGTCTTTCAAGTTCTCTCATTTGATTTTTTACTAACCTTTTCATATGTTTTTATAACTTTTGCCCCAATAAATTCTGTATTATTTTGATACTGTTGCCTCTTTGTTTATTCCTTTTTGTTTTCCCATCTACTACATTATCCCATCTTTTTACCCATTTTGTATATGTTTTACGCTCATCTCAATATGTATTGTTTGCTTTGTGTTGTCATTATTTCCTTGATTACCATATTATTTTTGGCGCTTAACATAGCCTCTTGTGAAAATATTAACAACAATTTGGTGATCAGCTAAATTTGAATTAGAAAATTATAGTGTTAACTGTTTTTAGATAAAGTTGCTACTGATCCAAATTCAAAACCTTAATGATAAACTTTAAGCCAATCAGGAGTCAAGTGATAAAGTGATTGTTGCGACATAAAGGGACATTTAATAATTTTTTGATGCATGTGCACTAATTAATATTATTGGCTAGATGTTCTGCCATTGTACGCCATTGCCGCTGTGGCAAGTTGTTGATGAACTAGTGCTAACCCAGCAGCTGATTGGCCAATAGTCCATCAACAACTTGCCACAGCGGCAATGGCATATAATGGTAAAACATCCAGCCAATTATATTAATTAGCACACATGCATCAAAGAATTATTGAATGACCCTTTATGTTACAACAACCACTTTATCACTTGGCTCCTGATTGGTTTAAAGTTTATCATTAAGGTTTTGAATTCAGATCAGTAACAACTTTATCTAAATACAATTAACCTATAATTTTCCAATTTAAATTCAGTTGATCACCAAATTGTTGTTAATATTTTCACAAGGGGATGTGTTTGGGTGCTAAAAATAACTGTGTTCAGGATCTAGATACACAACATAGTAAATATATGATTTTATAGAAATAAGCTGAACATAAAGAATATAGCCAACTATAAACAAAGAGAACACAAACAATTGAAATTCAAAATAAAGATAATATAAATAGAAATTTTTTGGGACCAGGGGGTTTATTGAGGCGGGGAAGAGTGATGCCTAGTAGGCAGAATAGCCCAGAAAGGAAGACGTAGAGGCAGTGCTGGCCTGAGGGGTCTGGGATTGGGTGGGTTGGGCTTGCGGGTGAGAGGTGTTAGTGGCGGGGGTGGAGGCAGGAGGATTTTGCGTGATGGCCATCATATACAACTTGTCATATTCTTCATCTGTCATTGGCTTGATTGGCTGGTAGATGGCTGTGGCACAGGATGGGAGGTGCTTATCCTTGCGTGATTGGTTGCCCATGTTCACATGGAAAACCATTTGTGCAAACAAGTCAGCCACCATTTGGTGACCAAAGAGAAAATTGTGATCAAGGACCCCATGTCAGGGATCCAACCTGTGGGGGTTCCTGAGAACTTGCGGGCAGATGGCCCGCAGGCCCAGCAGGGAGAGCCCACCACAAGATTGGGGCTAACTTTACAATATAAGATACCAATTTTCCAAGGACTGCCCAAGGTCTGCTTACAGGCACCATAGAATCAATCAATTTGGTGAGGGTGATATACATCACCCCAAATATCTGAGTGGAAGTGGATTCATTAGTGGCAACAGATTCTTGCGGGCGGTTGGGCCACAGGGTGAGGGGCAGTGTCATTGGAACCAAATATGCGGGCAGGAAATTATACTTGTCTCAGAATAGCAGAGGGGGCCGGATGATTTTGATGCCTTCTCTGTAAAGGACTTCCGTCTCTCTAGTTCTAGCTTTGGCGTTGTGGATGAGGATCTCCTCCAGAGTAAACTCTGAATATGCCTGGTTGGGTGGGTACTCAGTAAAATGTACTGGGCCAAAGGAAGCTCCTGGTGGACGGTAAAGTTTGGGCGGCTGGTCCGCGGTTTCTTGGGGTAGGTGAGCACGGGGTGCAGAGTCGCAAGGAGTAGGCTGTAAATGAAGTAAAACTAATAACAAGTATGGTATGATCTGGTTGAACCAAAGGTTCATGTCACTTTTGCAAGGATGGTGATGGGCATCTTCCTGGCAGCCCAGGGTATAAGTATGCCCATCTGTCATGGTAAAACTTTCACAAATTCCGTTGGCCCAGGTTTTCTCAATTACCAGGTCTTCCCAGTCTTTGGTGGCATCAATTGCAGGGGTTATTTCATTGGCTGGTTTGAACTGATAATGCTCAAATTCCCTAGTCAGGTTGTGAGATTGGTCACCTCTGGGTGGCCTGCGTTCTATGGGAAAATTCTCTGTTTCCCCTTCCGTGCGGGCCTGAGTTATTTCGGAATCTGTGGCTGGACCTGCCTGTTGATTGGCTGTTTTATCAGGAACCTTTAGTGTGGAGGGTATTGGCGTAGGTACATTTGGTTCATCAAGCTTAAAAGGATTTTCTGAAGTCAAATTCTGTTCTGATTTGAGCCCAAAAAACTGTGGGCAGCCGGGCGGCTGGCCCTGCGGGCTGGCGGCCCGCGAGATGCCGGGGGTTGAGTTTTGTAGTTGAGGCTTTTTGATAAGTATAGTTGATAGAAGTTTGTCACTTGTGACACCCCAAGATAGAGGATGTTGAAAGCCTGAGGACAGCGCTCCCGGAGTGTATCTCCAATATTAAAGAACACAACATCTGCCAGATGGATGTTGGCGTGACTAGCTGGGTACACGGAGGCCTGGTGCCCGCGTTCCTGGAAGGCCTCAAGGGCGGTGGAGCTTCCCTCCATCTGGTGGCTCAAGAAACCCCGGTATTTGGAATTCAAGCCATCCCAGGAGTTGAGCAATCCACCGAGGATGTGGCTGTGTGAGTACCTATCGATGAAATCTGGGTTTGTCCAATAGTAGACAAAACCCTTGGCTGAAACAGCCAGAAATGCATCAATGAATGTCCCCTTCTTGACCTTCTTCCTTTCATTCTTGGTGGCAGCTTTTCCTTGCTCACTGAAATAGTCAAATGCAATTGATAACTTGTAGTACAAGACAAACATGATGTCATCTGTTAGACTTGTCAAGCATCTGACCAGGGTTGATTCGATTGTGGTGTCATATGGGGAATCCTCAGCACCATCCCATTGGTTGCCGGCAAACTTTGTAAGAACACTAATTGAAGCCATCTTTCCGTGCATCCAGAGCTGCACCATGCGCTCAGACACCCAAATGCCATGGTGCACAAGTTGCTTCTGGACCTGGGTCAAGGGAAGCTTGGGGTCCCGCTGGAGGAGGTCAAGCATTATTGGGTATGCCTCATTGATCTGGGACTCTGTGGCCTTCTTTGGCTTCTTGGCTGTCCCAATCAGATTTCCCTTATTCATCAGGTTGTTGAATTCCTGCATTATTGTGGCTCAGGTGAATTGTAATTGGCTGGCTATCTGATCCCAGGACAGACCCTGCAGGTTGAGTGCCACAATTTCCTGAAGAATTTGGGCGGTGATGATTTGTTGCTTGGGGCGCTGGGCCGGGGGAGCTGAAGCCTGATTGGCTATAGGGGGGCAGGTTGGCTAGTGGCAGGAAGTTGTTCCAAATCAAGGTTGCCATCCTGATTGGTTGGTTGATGGGCAGCTTGTGCAGGGGTGGGAGCAAGGGCAGAGCTAAACGCTAAGTGACTCTCAAACAAGTCAAAGCCATATGAGTCGGGGGACAGTAACAGGTCAGCTTCCTTGTTACCTGCCTCAAAGGCTTGGGTGTAAACAGATGCCTCCACGTTCTGAGCCTTGCCTCCATTGAAGCTGGTCTGGCTGCTGCTGGCTTGGCTGCTGGCGCCGTCAAAGATATTGCTGTTAAAAACCATTGTAAAAAACCTAGGATAAAATCACTAAAAGTAGAAATTTTAAAATTTAATGATTTATTTTTATTGTAATCTCAAGTCCATATTTGGAAGGTTCTCAAAACCTTTTCATACAAATATGGAGCCATGAAAATGGATAAAATGCCTCTGTTCCTAAATTGGATAGCTATTGATTGGCTGTTAAACTGTTATTTTTCTATTTTAGGCTGCTCATACTACACATCTTGTGTGAGTTCATTTTGTTTTGTGCTTGTGTAATCTTGCTTCTAGATTGCTCAAGTTTTGTTTTATTTTAGTTCTTCTGTCGGTGCCTCATATGAATTCTGATTGGATTATAATATACTCTGGAACAGCATCCATCCATTTCACTTGTTGTGTCAGTTCATTTTGTTTGTGGTTTGAACTACACCGCTTGATGTTTGCTTTAATTTTGTATAATGGGTTAGTGAAATTTTGTTTTTGGTTTGACAGTTCATTTATTAACCGGAAATATTTAAATTAATTGAATCTTGAATCTTGCGTGACTTGGATTTCGTTTGAATCTGAAATCATTTCGTTTAAATCTGAAGTATTTTTGCTTGTCGCCATAGCTTTTAAAACTACTGTATTCCATCAATTATTTTCTGTTGACTGATTTTCAGTCAAATTTGATCCAACTATAATTTTCTTCATATGTAAAATTTTAATTTTGCAGCAATAAAAAATCAAAAATCAGAAATAAATAAAACATATTCTATACATATTACTCTTTAACCCTTTTAATGTTTTTATTTTATTATCTGGCAGTGAAATTTAATTTAATTAGTTTTAAAAAAGTAAAAATTTAAATTATGCCTCTTAAATACAAAAAAAATAAAAATAATTATATGTGTAAAGCTAGTTTTATTAGTAAATAAAGTTTATTTTAAATTTTTGATTTATTGTAAAGCTAAAAAAGTACTTATGAAGAAAATTATAGTTGGATCAAATTTGACTGAAAATCAGTCGACGGAAAAACAATTCACATATTATCTTCCTGCTCCATAACTTTAAAGCAATGGCTAAGAACTCTCATTGCAAGTACTATAGTTTTTTATTATCGAGTCGATATAAAAAGAGACAATGATTTAAGATGGTCAAGCTCTTCTAAAGCACAGATGATATCATCTGTTTCGTGCCTGAACCTCATAACGATTCATTTCCTGCCCCTGAAAACTGTTTCGCATGTAGATGGTTTTTATTTTAATAAGATGAATTTAAATCCAGGACAACCGGGTCATTCTCCAAATCAAAACAGCGCAAAATCGATATTTATGACATCATTTCCAAACCTCATGTTTTGCTACTAGCCTAGTTGTGTGGCACCAATCCTTTGTACTTGAAGGGTTTTGTCAGATATAATAATTTATTATGTAAGCAATCCTTCTTCTGAGGAGCAGTGACTTGGATTTAAAAGGAAGTTTGGATCTAGTGTCCTTGGGGTGAATGGGCATTGTAGTGGTGAACTACAGAAAAACCCAAAAACAAATGTAAGGGAAGAAGAACAGTTTATTTGAATTGAAGTTGACCCACTTTTATAGTGATCAAATAGCGTTAACCAATTTGATTGAATTCGGTGAATTCAACGTTAACGCTATCACAGCATCTCGAATTCCCTTCCCAGGAGGACTCAAACCAAGTCATGGATCTTGTGAATTGTTTTGTTTGGAGGACCCAAGGATATCTTATTTTTTTGGGAACTGTAATCGAAACGAGAACATTGACTTCACGCTATATTGTACTGACATGCTTCAATCCCTAAAAGCTTTATGTAAAGTGGAGTTCGGAAGTTACTTAAAGGGGTTTTGGATTCTCTACTTTCAGAACTTGTTCTTCTTTAGGATAAAGGCTCCAGGAGTTTTAAAACCACCTAGTGGAGAAGGATTATGATATTACTTATTGCTTTTACCACCCACCAGGTGTCATTTTGCTGAAATGATCTGTTTTAATCGCTTGATTTCTTTTCACTTGGCCTGTATTCAAGCCAACTAGTGGCGCCAGAAGTTTAAACTGACATGAAATCCCCAGCAAAGATTTCAGGGATGTTGTTAATAAATCCTAAACCAAAAATAATTTCAATTTGGGGGTGGATATCACAAGAAGCCTGAGGTATTTGCTTCTAGGCCAGATTGGCAAGGTATGGATGTTTCGAATTCTACCGATATTCAGTTGTAATAAAGACACAAGCAACGTCATAGAATTCTTCTACAGAGTATAAGGAAGCGTTAGCATGAGGCCTATTTAAGGAAAAGGTTAGCCGGCTTATCCATCTGCATTCTCCCGCTATGTTTGATAACTCGCCACCCAAGTTCCTAGGCCACGCCAGTTTCGCTCCCATCGAAGGTTTCCTGCTCCGCTTTGATGTCAAGTCTGCTGACCTCGAGAAAGTATGCGAAGAAATTATTGAGCGATCCCGAACCTCTCATGACGCTATCGCTAAACTCAAGCCTGAAGAATGCACCTTTAATAATGTCTTTGTAGCTCTTGGGAAGCTAGAGGGTTGGGTTGGTACCTATTCTAGAATCCTTACCTTTCCCCAATATGTCAGTACCGACAAAGGGCTGCGTGAAGCGAGTTCGGTTGCCCAACAAAAGCTTTCCGCATATAAGATTCAAGCTGCTATGCGAGAGGATCTCTATGGCGCTGTTAAAGCCGCAAAGAAAAATACCGATTTGCATGCTCTGGGAAGTGAAGATAGACGTCTAGTAGAAAAACTAGAACTTGAATTTAAGCGGAATGGCCTTGATCTTCCAAAAGAAAAACGTGACGAGATTCAAGCCATCTATACCAGGCTCTCGGAACTCTCCATTAAATTCTCAAAAACAATTGCTGACGATGAAACTTCGATCGATTTGAAGGAAGAAGAATTGAAGGGCATGCCTGAAGACTATCTCCAAGGCCTTGAATCCAAGAAAGGGCCGAATGGTGAAAAGCTATATACCGTCACCATGAAATATCCCGATATGTAAGTTTTTACCGATTTATTGGTGTGAGTTGTACTAATTTTGCTTTAAAGAACTCCGCTCCTCGAAATGTGTACCGTTGCAGAATCACGAAAGAAGGTTGAGTTTGTCTACGGGGCTCGTTGTGAAAGCAACATTGCTGTTCTTGAGGAGGTAAGCTTTTTTAAATTAAACTTGTTTGCGGGCATGGTTATTCTTTAAGTTGAAAATGATATGGCGAGCTAGTTCGCTTTCTGAGCCAATACTAAGCCTTTTTTGAATCGAACCCATAGAGAATTATCAAGTTTTATATACACCTTTAATTCCCTACTAAGTACTGAATATTCTTTCAAGGCCATTGCACTCCGCCGAAAAGCAGCCCAGCTCATGGGATATAAGACTCATGCTTGATTTCGTGCTCGAAGTCAAGATGGCGAAGTCACCTCAACATGTCAAGGAAGTAACTACTTGTACTAAGAACTTTTTTGACTCGCTCAGTTTTTAGGGAAGCTCCAAGATAGCCTTAAGGAGTACGGTAAAAAGGAACTTCCTACCTTATTGGAAATGAAGAAGGTTTTTAACTTTAAATCTTGTTATTAATGTTGCTTAGGAATTCGAACCCAATGCTACACAAGTGGATTCATGGGATCTGCACGTAAGCATCGACCAGTTGATATATAAAACAAAATAGTTCTGCAAAAATCAACTGTTGAAAACACGCTTTAAAGTAGATCGTGACTTGGTAAGCAAAATTTATTTTTCTGCTTTAATCAAAAAAGGTCAAGGAATATTTTCCTTTGGATCACGTCACAGCCAAAATGCTTGATATCTACCAGGATGTGTTGAATCTTGACTTTGAACGTGTTAAACATGATCTTCAACCTTGGAATCATGAGACTCCCGAAGACGTCAAGCTTATCCGTGTTAGAGATCGTGACAGCAAAGAATTAATGGGATATTTTTATCTCGATCTTTTCCCTAGAACAGGAAAATGTAAGAGCTTATCCTTGAACTACTAAAATAGCAGACTCTCATGCAGCCTGTTTCCCTCTTCAGCCAGGATGCAAGCTGGAAGGGGATAAGTACCAGGTTCCAGTGGCTGCAATGGTGGCAAATTTCTCGAAGCCAACCGCCTCTTCACCTTCGCTGTTGCGTCACTCGGAGCTTACAACTTATTTCCATGAGCTTGGACATGTGATGCATTGCATCTGCTCAAAGACTAAGTGGGCACGCTTCCATGGTACTAGCGTCGAGGGTGATTTTGTTGAAGCTCCCTCCCAGATGTTAGAGAACTGGTGCTGGGATGCTTCTGTTTTAAAAAAACTTTCTTCTCATCATGTCACCAAAGAGACTATTCCTGACGATTTGACCAAATCATTGATTTTGGCCAAGAATGCAGGTGTAGGGATGTTCTATCTTCGTCAACTCTTCTTTGGAGTCTTTGACATGCATATTCATTCAATCGAGAAAGGTAATTTAATACTTAATTTAAACTAATTCATTCAGATGAAAAGTGTGACACTACTGAGCTTTACCTCAAACTCCGTAAAGAAGTATCATTAGTTGGAGGTCAACAAGGAACATACCCTGCTTCTACCTTTGGTCATTTAATGGGTGGCTATGATGCTGGTTACTATGGTTATCTTTGGAGTGAAGTATTCTCGTCAGATATGTTTGTTACAAAGTTCAAGCCACTTGCCGATATTGCCGCCCCAAAGGCTGGTGCCGACTATCGCAAATATATCCTGCGCCCAGGATCCTCCAGGTAAACATTTTCTCTTCCATTGTTAATTGTTTTTAGAGACGGTATGGATATGCTAAAAGACTTCCTTGGTCGCGAGCCTTCTCAAGATGCGTTTCAAGATTCTATAAAGCTTCCCAATGTCCCTTGAGCTAAACTATATTATCTGTGAGCCGTGCCCTTAATCATCACATCCCAAATTAGTACTCAACTCAGTAGTTTTGACATAAAAATGTACCAACTGTGTATATCAGAGCTTTACTATTGATTATTATCTTTTAGGTTATAAAATTTGATAAATATTGTCTTTTTTAAAAAAAGAAATTTAAAAGAAAATGCTGTTATCTTATCAATTTTCTCTCTCGAATATAGACAATCAACTAGTAGCTATTCTCTCTTATGAAACTCCTTGGCTTCAGAAACATTATATAGTACAATAACCAATCCTACTTAATAAACCTATATTTTTATCCAAGAAGTGCTTTCCAAAAATTTAGCCTTACATACTCAAGATCCACCTAGAACTTAATTCATTCAAGTATCACAACTTTTGTATATATAATTCTTGGAATTGTATAGAACAAGGAAAGGGGAAGGTACTTAAATTCAAGGGGAAAATATAAAACAGAAGGATACTATCAGTTGGAGCACCCATAAACTCCTACCCAGAAAATATAATCCGGTGTCCTCACATAGGCAGCATAATTTCACAGGTCATCTAGGAAGTCAAGGATTATCCTTATTGTTGTTGCAACCAGACCAATTATAGTTCAGTATTTGAATCAGGGAAGGCAATATCTAAGAAGGAAAGGACAGAGATTAAGAATAAGGTGCTGGCTTTATTTAGAACCTAACATTATTATCCCATAAACAGTAGCCAACAATCCACTAGGGGGTGGCATTGTGGTATGCTCCAACTATAGTTTGGGTTACAAATAACTTACCATAGGGTCATCATCTGAAATAGTCTTTGCTTTCAATTTGGGATATTGCCCATATCTTGACATCCAAAGCAGAAGGAAGTATACTGCAAGATACAGCATGAGGCGGCTCTATGAGCGCTCCTGCATGTCATGAGATACATTGGAATAAAAGGTGTCAATCTCAGATGCAACACTCCCTTGCCCCCTGTTTGTTGTCCTCAAACAGGTGTAAGGTCTTGCCCAATAAGGTGCAAGATTATATACTAAGCCATGTAAAGTGTTTGGGTTAAGATTTAAAAGGTAAAGAAAAGTAGGTACTGTTTGTAAAAGGACCTTTATGAGGCCCGCCAAAAACTTAGATTTTGACACAAAAGATGCCATTGAATTCACTAAACCTAAACAAACTATATAAAATAATGTGTTGAACAAAGATTTATTTGTGACTAAAGGAATGTATATGTTGGGATATTTCCTGTGGGAGTATCTTAACATGAAAGTAGAGAGGTTATCCCTCATATAAAAGAATGGTGAGAACAAGCCAATTGTTTGTTGTTTGGCTATCTTCATTCTGATTATCCTAGCTATTAAAACACTAGAAAATTTAGAAAAATGGAGATCTGATCTGGAAAGTATTTACTATGACTTTAATTTCAAAATCTGTGACTAAAAATATAAGTTCAAATTTAAAAAGGTTTAGAGATTCAAAAGTAAATTTAAAAGATTGAAGAAAAAACCTATATATTGTGATTTGGAGAAAACCCATTTGGAATTTCAGCTTATAAGCTTACTCTTCTAATGCTTTTATTTATAGAAAAGATGGGAGGAGATCACCAAGTAAATATAGGGGACTTAGGAGATGGCTGAGTTGAATACCAGGTGTTAACAGTTGGAGAAAAACAGGGCCTGGTCTTAAAACAACCCAAATATAAGCAACTGCAGTGGCAGAAGAGCGGTGGTTGTATAGCAGTGTAATTAGAAGAATAATCTTTTTAATATAGGAGTTATAAATGAAATAAAATAAAATAAGGAAATCATGTGTGTGCGCAAAGAGCAAAACCAAAAGCAAAAGAAATCAAGGTAGAGTCATGATTAAATAAAAGCTAATAATTATCTAAATCAAACTTAAGTTTGAATTTAAAACTTATAGTTTTAAAAAGCCTGCCCTCCAGGGCAGGGTGCAACAACAGGATCAGAATTTGTGGTAGGTCTGGAAAGTTGTGAGTATAATATCTCTGGACAGGTACAGTGTGTCAGGGGCACAATTGGTCATTATGAAGCTTCTTGGTGTTTTCTTGTGCACATTTGTGCTGGTAGATGTGGTTGATGTAGACAGCCATGACCTTGAAGGGCCCAAGGTGATTAGGTTTGAGTTATGTGATGTGAGAGTTTGAGGTATAGATGGGGTCACCCACAGTTTTGTGAGATTCTAGGTGTTTGGTCACCCTCTGGATCTGTTCTTGCTCAATGTCATGGGCTTTAGCCCATCATTGTGCCAGTTAAAAAGTGATGATGAGGATTGGGGTTTGGCCAGGACTGTGAGCTTTAATATATCCAAAGTTATCCCTGATACACAATTGGGGGTCCAAAAGATAGTGTGCTAGGACTGAACCTGTAGAAAATCCAGAAAATCATGCTTGCTTTTTCATTATACTGATCTGACTCTTTTATGGTATAACTGGTAATCCTTTATGTGAGCTTCAATGAGCTCAGATTATAGGCAAGTGTGAAGCCACAGATAGTTGAGTAATAATGATGGTCAGCCATACCAATGATGGATTGGTAATGCCACTTATAATGGGTTGTTTTACCACACTAAAGGCAAAAAGATAAGATTAATAAGTTATACTAGATAGGTTATCACTGGTAAACCCCTCTTATCACTTATTTACCGCCAATAAATCCTATCACCGTCATTTATTGTCAGTAAATGTATAGCCACCAAAACCTGCCAACTAAGTAACACTAATATGGGTTTATGTTTAATACTCCCAAACTCTCTTAAGCATGAACACCACAGGACATTACATAGGTGGTTGCTGATCACCTTACACCACTAATAGTGGCAACAAGAGGCTTTTACTCTGGTAAATCCTTAATCCAACTCACAATCCAAATCATTGAGCCAAATCAAGGATTATTTGCCAGTGAACCCAACCCGTTATCTTCCAGAAAAACATATATGAATTCTGCTGTATAATCCCAAATGCTCCATCCTTATTAGGTCAAAGGCGTGGGTAGAGCGCTTGCTACTCCTGCACACAGCAGGTGAGATCCTTCATTAAGGAATAATCACAGCTATGTAGTGAAAAAGATTTCACCTGGTGGCAAAATAGTCAGAAGACCACTATGTGATTCTGTGGGACAACCAAACAGTGTACACCATGAGGCCAGCTGTACACCAGAGACCAGGTCTGCCTCTGGCAATAACATTGCATCATCTGTTGCAGCCAATTAGATCATCATGATTCAGCTAATTAGGACCACAACAGAGACTAGAGATTCATGGCCTGACAGAGGACAACAGACATACACCCATAATAATATATATAGCCCCATTCACAGACACCACAGAGGAACCTATTCACACCCCACATTACACTTCTTGTGAGCCTAAGTCCAGAGGATCACCCAATAAACTATATTACTACACTCACATCTTTGACCTTGAACAAAAATTAATGGTACAGGTAATAATAGTGATCTATTCACACAGGTCAACAATACAACTTACAGCTGTGCAACCAAAGATGAAAACCCAATCAACTTCACAGTACACAATCTTGGCATTCAACTCTCTGCCATCTGGTGATCACTTTCACAATTTTCACTTCCAATAGTTGTAGCTACAGACCACTTCTCTCAATTTATGATAGTCATCTTTCAGTTAAAAGCCAAAAACATAAAACATAAAACATAAAATAATTGAGGGGAAAGCACCCATTGTCACAAATATAAGCATCTTTTATTAATTATAACCATGTTACCATTATATACCAATTGTGGTATAATTGGCTGAAACCCCTTCTGGTTCCAGAATCACACCTGGATTCTTTTCATGCCATCTATGAAATAACAGCATCATTGAATCACAATCTTTACCAAAAAGATTTTCACACTATTAATCTATAAGAATTACCCTAGTACATTTCAGAATTTTCTGATTCCTTCCATGAAAATGTATTGTTTTGGCTTGAAGCATTACAGAATTCCAGCGCCAAACCCCTGTGAAATATACATATCCTGATCCAAACTTTCATTGATCCAACTGGGAACCAGCTGATCAATCCTGAATGCCTAGACATCATTTCCTTTCTTTAGTAGCTTTTGCATCAATTGGTTTTTACATTGAACCCCATCTAAATAGGTTGAAACTCAAACCAGGCACCACTTTGGCGCCCAGGAATGTTCCCAGGCAGTGATCTATTGCCTGTGTCAGAAAATTCACAGAATGTGGTGTTTTATCATCTGCCAGATGATATCCTAAGTCTTCTAACATTAGGAAAGTACAAAGAACCTTTGATTTTGATGTAGCCTCCGGACCGGAATATTTTGTTGTCATCAGAAGTAGAAAGTCTGACAGGGCCCAATGCCCAAAGGATTTGGGACGGTTCTTCCTACTTCTGGATTTAGGTTCATAAGTTGTTATCTCTATATTTTACTACTATAATTAATACTGTATGATGACAATATGATCTTTTGCTCTACTAATAAAGCCTAAGAGATGATAACATTAAGAAAATATGACTTGGATTAATTATCAAGCCAGTACAGAATCATCAGTCTTTTATTATAATGGACTGACTTTAAGGTAGCCTGCCTGCCCGCACATTTCCAAGTTAGCTTAGAACCCTAAGTAGAGACTGAATTTGTAAGAGATGGGGGCTAAACTAAATAAGTTTGGCTCCCATCCTGGTGAGAAAAACCACCAAGATGTCGCCCAGTGGATTACTGGGATAGCTGCTCTAAGAGGGTACCAGAGAGAGGACACCAAGGACAGTTGAGGAAAGTAGACATTCAGTCCCATCAACACAAGGATGGTTAGCAACCAAGGAGCACAAGAGGGAACACAATTCAGGACCTCAGGTGCCTGTAAGGAGCAGAGTTTTTGCTCTCCAGTTTAGGAAAAGAAGAAGAAGATACTCCCTTGGCAACAGGAGCAAGCAAGACAGGATCAGAAGAGTACAAATCTAGGTTGTTGCAGGTCAAACTCTTGACCAACGCCTCTCCCAAGACAAGGAGGGTGGCTGGAAGGTGCAGAAGATTGGAGGGGTTGTTGCCCACAAGGCGCACAGAGGAGGAGAGTTGGCCTCAAAGATCTGGGGAGTTCAACCAAAGGAGCAGCAGAAATGGGGCCAGAGAAAACACCACAAACTTGAGAGCAGGGAGTAGCATATTCAGAAACTCCAGAAAATTTGGAGTCCAAAACTCTATTTTTCAAGTCTTTGGAGAGTAGAATTTAGTGTAAATGGTGTAGTTGCAGCAAGTTTGAGAGAAAATGGACCAGGAAGCTTCAGGGGGCCTTGGAAACAGTCTCAGATGGCTTGGGTGGCAAAAACAAGAAGAACAGGTTTGAAAGTAAGCAAAAGCAAGTAAACTTTGATATAACAGTAAGCTTTTATATTGATTTTCAACTTGAATTTCAAGTTCAAACTAACTTTCCAAAATTGTAAGTGATTTAAATAACAGCTATCCACTAACACTTCTTTTAGGGGTTTCAGAAAGGCCACTGGGTTTGAACAGGACCAATTAAAGATAATGATTATTACAGTAAATTCAGAACCTTAAGGTAAAAATGCGGGATTGTCAAATTATTTTGCGTGAACTCACCAACTTAATGGAGTAATTTTAATCCTAGAACAACTTAATTTTTATATAAAAGAATGAAAAATATTTCAGTAAGTTGGTGAGTTCACGCAAAATAATTTGACAATTCTGCATTTTTACCTTTAGGTTCTGAATCTACAGTAAGAAAATGACTAACACTTTTAAAATTTCAAGGGAACTCAAAGTACAGAGTTTGGAGCTTAAATAAAATTAAACAGTGTAGCAACAGACTCTAAATTTTTATGAAATAAGAGAATCAACAAGCAGGGGACTGAAAGTCTCTTTGCTAAGTTAAAAGGAAAGTGTTGAAAATTGGTGAGTCATATGGACACTTGGCCTGAATCCAATTGGCTAGGAAAAAAATTTGGCTGTACCAAACCAGGGGGACTGGAGGGTTCCATACTAATGTCTGGGCCTGCATCTGATGGTCTGAAGTTGATCCTAAACATTTGAGGTTCATTTGACTTTTTTACCATTGGTGTGGCATCTCCTGATTGGCCGTTCCTAATTGTTTTCAAAAGTGGTCAACACCATGCCAATATATAGTCCAAATTAACCAGTGTTTCTTCTCAGGGAGGAGAAAAAAGACCAGATGATCTATGGAGTAAGCTAATACAAATCTTTTGACTAAAGTGTGTGCAAAATCCCCTAAATAATTAAGTGGCTTGGCTGGCATTTGAGAGTTTTTCTTAGTGTGACAAGAAAAATAGTGCAATCCAAAGCCAAAGGGACAGTGAATTTACAGAAGTAGCATAGGGAAACACAGCAGGGGGCCATCCTTTCTGGAGTGGTTTTGATGTAAGTTTGCTTGAAAAATTCCACAGTTCAGTGTTTTTTCTGACACTGTACACCTATCCCTTGGTCTGAGCAGAGTAGTTGTCTACCTGGGCCACAATCCAGGGCTAGCTAGCCAGACAGGCTACTAGTTCATGGAGGTAATTGTTACACTATACTGTATCCAATCAGAGCTACTCTAATACAATAGGCTCAGAGTCTTTTATCTCAGAGTATTTGGCCTGACAGCCCAGTCCATGGTGAGCTCTTTTAGAAGAGTTTCAGATGATGGCCCATATGATGGCCCTTTTTCTAGGATATAATTAAATTTTAGAATAGTAGTTATTATGAGAAACATGTTTGAGGTATTTGATGAAAGGAACTAATTAATGAGCGGTAATTGAATGTTCCATTCATTAATTGTAATGCATGAATTGGTTGATGCCAGTACATGATTTTGTTGTTGATTTATTGATCCTTCAGGCTTCAGCCCCCATTATTTTGTTGAAACAATTCCTAAGAGTGATTGACAGCTGGCCCACAATAATTGATTGAATCTGTAAATTAGTCAATATCCAAAAACCTGAAAACTTCTACTAGTTTAATGTTTTTTGTCCATTAACCATTCATTTTTACTAATGTTTGCTTCAATAGGCTCACATAAAAATTTAGTGATCTGGGGGTTGTTGAAGGTGATGTGAAAAAGAATCTTCAAATCATTGTATTCAATGGTCCATTGGTTATCCAAATATTGAGTTTTGATGCCCAGATTGGACATTGTTTACCTTCTCAGTAGCAGTGTATATTTGTGATAATTGAATATTGTTGCACCAATTGTTATTTTTGCGCCTCCTATTCATAAGTTTAATTGCTTTGCAATTCTGAGGCAGAATTATTTTCTCCCATCAGCCATAATGAAGGTGACATTAGACAGTGTGATGGTGAGGCTAGATAAACTTCCCAAAAGTTTAGCTGGTATTAAATTGCTATTGTTGCAACTGAACCAATTAGAGTTCATTATTTGATTGTGGAAGACAACAGTCCAATATAAAGGACAGAAATGAATAGAATAAGGTATTGTTTATTGTAGAATATTGTGACTAATATACTATATAGGGAAAGCCACTGGGCCACAAGGAGGTGACATAGTGGCATGTTCCATGTGTCGAGTTTATACTTCTGGAAAGTATAATAAACAAAATAAGGGGAAGATTTAAGAAGAGAATGATACTTTATTGAATATAAATATAGAATAATATGTAGTATCATGATAAGCCACATGCCGTCCATGTACCTCATGGAGGTCATGGGGCTTATCTGAGTAATGTTCCTCTTGAGTCACGAGGCTTAATCAAGTTGTGTTTCATTTAGGACCTGGATTGAGTGATCCCCGTCATAGCTGGTTAACTGATAATGATGTCACCAGTTTATTGGTTGGGCAGTGAACTGCTCAGTGATTTACTCAGGGAGTTAATTCC
>QTSX02000985.1:0-94596 GCA_014839935.2 Entomophthora muscae | reverse complement strand
AACAAAATGTCAAACAACAAACAAAATTTAACTAGCCCATTATACAAAATTATATCAAACATCAAGCAGTGTAGTTTAAACCACAAAAAAATGAATGGATGCTATTCCAGAATATATTTTAATACAATCAGGATTCATATGAGCCACCAGCAGAAGGACTAAAATGAAACATAATTTGAGCAATCTAGAAGTGATATTCCACAAACACAAAACAAAATAAAGTCACACAAGATGTGTAGTATGAGCAGCCTAAAATAGAAAAATAACAGTTTAACAGCCAATCAACAGCTATCTAATTTAGAAACAGATGCATTTTATTCATTTTCATGGCTCCTTATTTGTGTAAAATGGGTTTGAGAATCTTCCAATTATGGAATGGTGATTACAATAAAAATAAACCATTAAATTTTAATCTTATACTTTTAGTGATTTTACCATAGGTTTTTTTACAATGGTTTTCAACAACAACAACAACATTTTTGACAGCACCAGCAAACAAGCCAGCAGCAGCCAAGCCAGCTTTGATGGAGGCAAGGCTCAGAATGTGGAGGCCCCCGTTTACAACCAAGCCTTTGAGATGGGTAACAAGGAAGCTGACCTGTACCTGACCCCCAACCCATATGACTTTGACTTGTTCAGTAGTCACCTAGTGTCCAGCTCTGCCCCCCTTTCCTGACCCCGCACAATCTTCCAACCAAAAAGCCAATCAGAATGGCAACCCTGGTTTGGAACAACTACCTGCCACCAGCCAACCTGCCCCCCAAAGCCAATCAGGATTCAACTCCTGTAGCCCAGCGCCCCAAACACAGAATAAACACTGCCCAAACTCTTCAGGAAATTATGGCACTCAGCCAGTGTGGCCTGGCCTGGGAACAGATTGCCAGCCAATTGCAATTTACCTAAGCTACCATCATGCGGGAATTTAACAACATCATGAAAAGAGGGATCCAGAATGAGACAGCCAAGAAGACAAAGAAGGCCCAAGGGTCCCAGATCAGCAGGCATACCCAATCATGATCAATCTCCTGCAGCAGGACCCCAAGCTTCCCCTGACCCAGGTCTGGAGACAACTTGTGCACCATGAAATATGGGTTTCTGAGCGCATGGTGAAGCTCTGGTTGTATGGCAAAGTGGCTTCAATCAGGATGTTGAACAATTTTGGCAGAAACCAATGGGATGGCAGTGAGGATTCCCCATATGATCCTTCCATCAAGTCTACCCTGGTCCAATGCCTAATAAGTTTATCCAATGACATCATGTTCATTGCCTACTAAAGGCTATCAATAGCTTTTGGCAATTTTGGTAAGCAAGGAAAAGCTGCCACCAAGAATGGAAAGGAAGATGATCAAGAGAGGGATGTTCATTGGTGAGTTTCTGGCTGTTTTGGCCAAGGGTTTTGCCTATTATTGGACAAAACCTGATTTCACCAATGGCCACAAGTACAACCAAATCCTCAGTGAATTTCTCAACTCTTGGGATAGCTCAAATCCCACCTACCAGCTTTTCTTGAGCAAGAAAATAAAGGGTAGCTCCACCGTCCTCAAGGCAATCCAGGGACACATGCATCAGGCCCCAGTCTATCCCACTGGTCACGCTGACATCCATCTGGCTGATGTAGTGTTCTTCAATATTGTAGACACAGTCCAGCAGCGCCTCCCACAGGCTTTCAAAGACCTCTATATTGGGATCCTGAACCATGATTCTCTCTTTGGTCAGAAGATGATGGCTGACTTGTTTGCACAAATTGTTTTTCATGTGATTATGGACAACCAATTACAGAAGGACAAGCGCCTCCCACCATGTGTCAAAGCTTTCTACCAACCAATCCAGTCAATGACAGACAATTTCATGGCCTGGGTGACTCCCAGGGGAACCTTTGGTCAAGGGGAAGGGTCAATCCTGTAAGGCCCAGTAGATGACAGGGGCCATCCACATCACATAATTGGCAGCAGTAGCCCAAGGACGCCACACTCCCATGTGGGGTATCACTTGCTCAGTGAGCCCCAGCATGGTCAAATAGGCAAATCCAAGCTTACTGTAGTCATATAATGAAGTAGAAGTAATGAGAGAAAGTTCTCCTGTGTTGGCGCTCATGGTCAGACTTGGATGGGCAAGTTGTTGGAGCAGAAGAACACCAGGAAAGGAGGGGCTCAGTTCAGGAGCAGGAATTAATTCTTGGTCCAGCACTCTAGGAGATGGGGTAAAGGCTGCGGTGGTTGGTTGGAGGCATCTAGAAGTTACTCAGTTTCCCAGCGCTGGCATTGGTACTGGAGGTACTCTCTGTTTGAAAGCACCAGCAGTATAAAATTCTTAATAATGTAATAAACCCCTGCAAAGTATAAATGCTCAGTGTGCATTAACCAACAAAGTTTATTAGATGAAGATTTCAACAAAGAAAGGGGATGCCAGTGTTCCCAGCTATATCTTGCTGTTAAACTGCAATTGGACTTACTGGCAACTTCTTATTGGTTGTCAATCGGTTATTCTCAAACTGGGCCCCATTGGTGACTCCTGATTTGTCAGTTAGATGGATCATTTCATTATTTTTGCCCTGGGGAAGCTGGTAGGGGAATTTTGGGCCATTTGGCAACCCAAGTCCTCAATTCTGGGTTTCAGAGGGTGTGGGACAATTAAAATCTTTTTTGCTTGGCTTTAGGACGGTTTCCAATTGCCCCCAGGCTTGGCCTTGACCAGGGTTTGATTCCCCACTTGTAATTAAAGTTTCCTTTGGGTAAATCTGTGTAATCAACAATGCAATCAATCAGTCGCGTGATTGCTCAATTGCAAGCAGAAAATCTATGTAACATAGGGTTTTGTCTGGCCTATTCTGGGCCCTGACAGACAAGGAATACAACAAGTGGTACATGGCAGCTGTCATGGCTTGCCATGTCATAGTAGCTTTGGAAAGTCATGTTTTAAAAGCTTGGATCAATAAAGCTACTTCTTGCTGTCATAAAGCTACATTAATGATCTCCCTAGGTACCCTAGATCAAAAGTTATGGTAATTTAAAGAGCCAGGTTCAAAAACCCTGTCAGCATGTCCCGAAATGGTCACAAGATTGGATTTCAAATCAAGACAAGCAACAATTATTAAGCGGGCAAATCCAACCATATCTCAGCTTCCAGTGATCAGTTTTGGACATTCTTATGCTCAAATGAAAGCCCCAGATGAGGAAAATCCATCCAAAGTATTTTTAGATGACTAACTGATGCAAACTGAAAAGTTTAAATCTGGCCAAAATAATATGACTAGAATTAGTCAGCTGATGTTTCAAACTTTTAGCATGACCCTCCAGATAGAGAGACAAGGACCTTCAGGAAAAATCTGGAATAATCTCAAAGACCAATGTAAATGATATAAAAAGAACCTAGTTCCCCTTTTCCCCATTGTGATGATTCTTGGTCTGAATAATAAATAAAGGACTTCTCTTAGACTATAGTTTAAATGGATCAGAGTTGGGAGCCCTTGGGCCCTGACAGCAGCTGTAATAATTAGACCAATTGGTTCAATCCCCGCCAACACCAACCCAAACTATCAACCTCACCCATCCAGTCCCAGACCTCCCAGTCCAACACCACCTCCACACCTTCTCTCCTGTGCTATTCTGTCTCATAGGCATCACTCTTCCTGTCCCAATTAAACTCCTTGCCAACAAACATTTTTATTTATATTATCATTATCTTGAATTTCAATATTTATTTTCTCTTTGGTTTAGTTGGTTTTATTTTTATGTTCAGCTTATTTCTATAAAATTATATATTTACTATGCCATGTACAGTAGTTTTAAAAGCTATGGTGACACCTAAAAATACCTCAGATTTAAACAAAAATGGATTTCAGATTTAAGCAAATTCCAACTATCAGGTTAAAATATACACTCTGTTAATAGAGATTTTTGGCGTTAATGGACAAAATGGGTCAAAACAGCAAAGAAGTGCTCATGCTCCAAACAAAAATATTCAAAATACAAACCAAAACACATGGATTTGCAAACAAAATAGTGTGAGTTGACTTTTGGTGTACACATGTTTACTGTGTAAATTAGTGGCAAAATACACCCAAGCACAGTGAGTCAAAACTTAAACCAAAAATGAAACACATTAGCAACTCAATACGTAAACAAAACCACTCAATTGTTGTGTGCAATGTACTGTAATCAAGAATGATACCAAGCTATCTAAAATAAGGCACACAATCTGAAACACAAATTTTAAAAATATTGTGTTGGGTGCTTAAATTTGGTGTAAAATCTGGGAAAAGGGGAGTAAATTATTTCAGGTATTCTAAAATGGATATTGTAAAACCAAAAACAACTAATTAAGAAATAAAAATTCTATAATAGGGATATTGGGTGGGGAAAGTATTAATTAAATATCCATATTCAGATAAAAGCAAAAATTAAAATTAAGGAGTAACTTAATTAAAATTTATTTTAGTATTTTATTAAATTCTTAAAATGAAAGGAGCACAACAACAGAGTAATAATGAGCCTGTTGTGCGCTGTGATTGTGGTTGCCACCACAGGTCAATAAATTGAGTCAGTGCAACGTAAGTGCCTACTCAGGAAAAAGACAGAAGAGGATAGTTCAATACAGTAGTCTCAAAAGCTATGGCAACAACCAAAAATACCTCAGATTTAAACAAAATCCAAGTTGCGCAAGATTCAGGATTTAAATAATTTAAATATTTTTGGTTAACAAATGAAATGTCAAAAAATAAACAAAATTTCACTAGCACATTATACAAAATTATATCAAACATCAAACAGCGTAGTTCAAACCACAAAAAAATGAACTGACGCAGCAAGTGACATGGATGGATGCTATTCCAGAATATATTTTAATACAATCAGGATTCATATGAGTCACCAGCAGAAGGACTAAAATGAAACATAATTTGAGCAATCTAGAAGTGATATTCCACAAACACAAAACAAAATAAAGTCACACAAGATGTGTAGTATGAGCAGCCTAAAATAGAAAAATAACAGTTTAACAGCCAATCAACAGCTATCTAATTTAGAAACAGATGCATTTTATTCATTTTCATGGCTCCTTATTTGTGTAAAATGGGTTTGAGAATCTTCCAATTATGGAATGGTGATTACAATAAAAATAAACCATTGAATTTTAATCTTATACTTTTAGTGATTTTACCCTAGGTTTTTTACACTGGTTTTCAACAATAACAACTTTTTTGACAGCACCAGCAAACAAGCCAGCAGCAGCCAAGCCAGCTTTAATGGAGGTGACACTCAGAACATGGTGGCACTCATTTACACCCAAGCCTTTGATGTGGATAATAAAGAAGCAAACCTTTACTTGACCCCCAACCCCTATGGGTTTGACTTGTTATGAAATCCCTGGCTTTTTGACTTGACAATTCAGCCATCAATATTATTGCTTGAAATCTGGAAAGTATACTTAGAATAAATTGATGTTTGGCTCAGAAACTGATGCCCCAGCAATATTTGGTGGTACTAAGACCAAACTGCTTCAAGAATGAAGAATGATCTTTCCTGACCCAAAACCAATAGACCAATCCGCCCTTAATCCAATCCAAATCAAGTATCCACCTTTGATTAATTCAGCAGTGCAGCGGCACAACACTAAAATATCCAAGTGCTCCATAGGAGCTGAAAACTTGACTGGTAATGCACTTTTAGGTGGTAACTCCTAATATCATAACCACAATAGTGATTAGTCTATGATTTAACCCAGTTCTATCTACATTGGCTGGGGTTGACCCCCAAAAAACTCCTTTATATATTTTCATATGCTATTTTATTATACTCTGCAATGGAGTAGATCCTACCCATAAGACATGGGATGGATGTACTGGTTTTCAGGAAGAAAGCCATGATAGCAGCTTAGCATTAGAGCTGGCATCATGCTTGCCTTGGGATAAGGTCAGGAGCAAAAAGAATGCAATAACAATAACTCCGCAATAGAGCATTGGGAAAGATGCCTTTTGGGAAAAACTATTCAGTAAACCCCAACACTTAGGCCAATCTGGCCTCTAGAATTCTTGGGTCAATTGCCCATGAGATAACAATCCTATAAAAGGATATTTTTCTAATAATAATAAAGATTCAACTCTTGCTCTCTTCAATTATACTCTTCCTTAAGGGTTATTTGATTTATAGATAGTAAGACTGTGTTTTGGTCTGCCTAAATAAGAAAAAGGTATTTTGAAGTTAGTAATTGTGTATTGACATCCTTAGTCTTCAAACAAGGAACCAATACTCTCTTCCCTAAAGCAAACCAACCAAATCTCTTCTTCCCAAAGTCAAGACTTGTTCAATAGTCAATTTACGCCCAACTCTACCCCTGCTCCCTTACTCACCCCCGCACAAGCTTCCAACCAACAAGCCAATCAGAATGGCAACCCTGATTTGGAACAACTTCCCACCAATACCCAACTTGCTCCCCCTATAGCCAATCAGGCTTCAGTTCCCGTGGCCCAGCGCCCCAAACACAGAATAATTACTGCCTGAATTCTCCAAGAAATTGTGGCACTGAGCCTGCAGGGTCTGTCCTGGGATCAGATTGCAAACCAGTTGCAATTTACCCAAGCCACAATAATGTGGGAATTCAACAACCTTATTAATAAGGGAAACCTGGTTGGGACAGCCAAGAAGCCCAGGAAGGCCCCAGAGTCCCAGATCAGCAAGGCCTACCCAATTATGCTTGATCTCTTACAGAGGGACCCCAAGCTTCCCCTGACCCAGATCTGGAAGCAAATTGCCCACCATAGCATTTGGGTGTCTGAGCGCATGGTGCAGCTCTGGATGCATGGAAAGGTGACTTCAATCAGGGTGTCAACCAATGTTGGCGGCAATCAATGGGATGGCAGTGAGGATTTCCCATATGTTCATACCATTGAGTCCACCCTGGTCTGATGCCTGAAAAGCTTATCAGATGACATCATTCTCATCTCTTATTACAAGCTATCAATAGCTTTTGATGATTTTGGCAATCAAGGAAGAGCTGCCACCAAGAATAGAAGGAAGAAGGTCAAGAAGAAGACGTTTATTGGTGTGTTTCTGGCTGTTTCATCCAAGGGTTTTGTCTACTATTGGACAAACCCTGATTTCACCAATGTCTACTTGTACAGCCACATCCTCAGTCAATTACTTGACTCCTGGGATGGCTCAAATTCCAAGCACTGGGTTTTCTTGAGCCACCAGATGAAGGGTAGCTCCACCGCCCTTGAGGCCATCAAGCAACGTGGGCACCAGGCCTCTGTGTACCCTGCCAGCCATGCAGACATCCATCTAGGTGATGTCATCTTCTTCAACATCAGATTCACATTACAGGAGTGCCACCCTCAGGCTTTCAACAACCTCTATCTTGGGATCCTTAACCATGATTCTCTCTTTGGTAAGAAGATGGTGGCTGACTTGTTTGCAAAAATTGTCTTTCATGTGAAAAGGGGCAACCAATCATGTAAAGTCAAGTGCCTCCCACCCTGTGCCACAGCCACTTACCAGCCAATTAAAGCAATGACCAATGAGGAATATAACAGGCATTATATGGCAGCAATTACACATAATCCTCCTGCCTCTACCCCTGCCATCACCACCCCCCACCTGACAGCCCCACACACCCAATCCCAACCCCCCAGGCCAGCACCGCCTCTATGTCTTCCTTACTGCGTTATTCTGCCTCCTAGGCATCACTCTCCCCCGCCTCAATAAACCCCCTGTCACTAAACATTTTATATTTATATTATCTTTATTTTGAATTTCAATTGTTCATGTTCTATTTGTTTATAGTTGGTTTTATTCTTTATGTTCATCTTATTTCTATAAAATCATATATTTACTATGCTGTGTATCTAGATCCAGAACACAGTTATTTTTAGTACCCAAACACAGCCCCTTGTGAAAATATTAACAACAATTTGATGATCAGCTAAATTTGAATTAGAAAATTATAGGTTGTTTGTATTTAGATAAAGTTGTTACTGATCTGAATTCAAAACCTTAATGATAAACTTTAAGCCAATCAGAGGCCAAGTGATAAAGTGATTGTTGTGACATAAAGGGTCATTCAATAATTCTTTGATGCATGTGCACTAATTAATATGAGTGGCTGGATCTTTTGCTATTATGCGCCATTGTTGCTGTGGCAAGTTGTTGGTGGACTAGTGCCCAATCAGCTGCAGGGTTAGCACTAGTCCACCAACAACTTGCCACAGCGGCAATGGCTCACAATGGCAAAAGATCCAGTCAATCATATTAATTAGCGCACATGCATCAAAGAATTATTGAATGACCCGTTATGTCACAGCAATAAATTTATCACTTGGCTCCTGATTGGCTTAAAGTTTATTGTTAAGGTTTTGAATTTGGATCAGTAACAACTTTATCTAAATACAAACAACCTATAATTTTCCAATTTAAATTCAGTTGATCACCAAATTGTTGTTAGTATTTTCACAAGGGGCTATGTTTAAGTGCTAAAAATAACTGTGTTCTGGATCTAGATACACGACATAGTAAATATATGATTTTATAGAAATAAGCTGAACATAAAGAATAAAACCAACTATAAACAAAGAGAACATGAACAATTGCTTTCAAAATAAAGATAATATAAATAGAAAATGGTTTGTAACAGGGAGTTTATTGGGGCAGGGAAGAGTGATGCTTAGTAGGCAGAATGTTGCGGCAAAGAAGACATAGAGGCAGTGCTGGCCTGGGGGGTCTGGGATTGGGTGGGTGGGGCTGGAAGGTGGTGGCGGTGGTGGAGGCAGGAGGATTGTGTGTGATGGCCACCATATAATGCTTATTATATTCCTCGTCTGCTTTTGGTTGGATGGGTTGGTAGGTGGCTGTGGCACAGGGTGGGAGGTGCTTATCCTTAGGTGATTGGTTGCCCATGTTCATGTGTAAGACAATTTGGGCAAACAAGTCAGCCACCATTTGGTGACCAAAAAGAGAATTATGGTCAAAGACCCCAAGACAGAGGTCGTTGAAAGCCTGAGGGCGGCACTCCTGTAATGTGAATCTGATGTTGAAGAAGATGACATCACCTAGATGGATGTCTGCATGGCTGGCAGGGTACACAGAGGCCTGGTGCCCACGTTGCTTGATGGCCTCAAGGGTGGTGGAGCTACCCTTCATCTGGTGGCTCAAGAAAACCCAGTGCTTGGAATTTGAGCCATCCCAGGAGTCAAGTAATTGACTGAGGATGTGGCTGTACAAGTAGACATTGTTGAAATCAGGGTTTGGCCAATAATAGACAAACCTCTTGGCTAAAACAGCCAGAAACACATCAATAAACGTCCTCTTCTTGACCTTCTTCCTTCTATTCTTGGTGGCAGCTCTTCCTTGATTGCCAAAATCATCAAAAACTATTGATAGCTTGTAATAGGAGATGAGCATGATGTCATCTGATAAACTTGTCAGTCATCAGACCAGGGTGGAATCAATGGCATGAACATATGGGAAATCCTCACTGCCATCCCATTGATTGCCGCCAACATTGGTCAACACCCTGATTGAAGTCACCTTTCTATGCATCCAGAGCTGCACCATGCGCTCAGACACCCAAATGCTATGGTGAGCAAGTTGCTGTCAGGGAGCCAGTCATAGTCAGAGGCATTGGGTGGCTCAGGATGAGGTGCGGCTGAGCCAGCAGGTAAGGCCCACCATAGAATGGGTGCTAACTTGATAATGTAAGAGGGGGATTGCCCGAGCAAGGACCAGGGTCCGGAGTTGGGGACCATGGAATCCACCAACCCTGTCAAAGTGATATAGAGTACTCCAAACAGTTGGGTAGAGGTGGTCTTGGCGGCAGCAGGGGGTTCCAGTGGGTGATCTGTTCTAGGGGTTAAAGGCGGAGTCATGGGAACAAAGTACGCTGATAGGTAGTTACACTTGTCTTTGAACAATAAGGGCGGTATCTTGATCCTTTTTCCTTTGCGTCATACATAGTTGGTACTTCTAGTACTTGCCAAGGGGTTGGCAATGAGAATGGTTTCTAAGTTGTACTTGGAATAGTCCAGGTTGGGGGGTATTCAGTAAAGTGCACAGGTCCAAAGGGGGATCCTGGGGGACAGTATAATGCCTGGGGCGGTTCAGCAGGTTGGTCTCTGGTGGGGGTGGCGGCCTGGTAGTCTACTTGACTGGAATTAAGATGGAAGATCACTAAGACTTGATAGGGTAAGATTTGTTCTAACCAAAGGTTCATAAAACTTTATTATCAAAAATGACAATGTGGTCATCACCATACCACTGGAGTTTTTATACCATGGGACTTTGCTTCTTCAATTTTTGCAGGGTTCAGGTTTGCAGACAAGGCACTGGCGGGGCATGGATCTTGGCTTGGAGTCTTGAGGGCGGCAGATCCAGGTTGTGCCTGCTCTGGCAAATAGAAGTGGCAATGCTTTGTTCTGCCACCACTGTTCACTATGTCACCTGAGTAGTTCAATTGTACTACCCCTTCTGGACAAAAGGCTGGCAGTTGCTGGTGGTCATTGGCAGAGTTAAAAATATGTTTTGTTTTAAACTCCTTAAGGCAAGCTGCAACCTCTGCATAGGTTCAGATCTTTGGTGGCTCAAGGTTGGCACCAATCTGGTGAATATTCAGGGAATTGTCCTTGGGAGACTGACAGGTCTCGGAGTAACTCGTTAACTCGGGTTTGCAATTTAACAAGTGGGCGGTCTCCTGTCCACTTTGTGTGACTCGAGTAGTCTTTGGAGGGTCAGGGTTTGATTCCAGGGTTTCCAATGTTGGTTTCAAAACTCCAGTATTGGTGTTTGGCAGGTTGACAGTAGGTCCTTCCCCAACCTCTGTTAGCCAGGTTACATCTCCTTTGCAGGTATGGGTCTTCATTGGCACCAGTTTGGCGGCAGACTGGCAACTATTCAGGGAATTTTCTGTAGCAGGCCAGCGGGTTGTGGGGTAATTTTACAATTCAAGCCTGTGATTTAACTGATTGGTGGGTCTTGTTCTGTCCTGGAGGGTTTGATCTGCCTTCAGGGAACTGGGGTTTGACTCTTGGGTTTTCAATGCAAGTATTGAAATGTCATTTGTGACAGTTGCTTCTGGACCTGGGTCAGGGGAAGCTTGGGGTCCCGCTGTAATAGATCAAACATAATTGGGTAGGCCTTGCTGATCTGGGACTCTGGGGCCTTCCTGGGATTTTTGGCTATCCTAATCAGATTATCCTTATTCATTAAATTATTAATTTCCTGCATTATTGTGGATCAGGTAAATTGCAATTGGGTTGCAATCTGATCCCAGGACAGACCCTGCAGGTTCAGTGCCACAATTTCTTGGAGAATTAGGGCAATGATTATTCTGCGTTTGGGGCGCTGGACTGGGAGAGCTGAAGCCTGATTGGCTGTAGGGGGCAGGTTGGCTTATGGCAGGAAGTTGTTCCAAATCAAGGTTGCCATTCTGATTGGTTGGTTGATGGGCAGCTTGTGCAGGGGTGGGTACGGGAGCGGGGGCAGAGCTAGACACAAAGTGACTATTGAACAAGTCAAAGCCATATGGGTTGGGGGTCAGTAGCAGGTCAGCTTCCTCATTACCTGCCTCAAAGGCTTGGATGTAAACAGGTGCCTCCACGTTCTGAGCCTTGCCTCCATTGAAGCTGGCTTGGCTGCTGGCACTGTTGAAAATGTTGCTAGTAAAAACCATCTTGAAACAAAACCTAGGATAAAATCACTAAAAGTAGAAGTTTAAAATTTAATGGTTTATTTTTATTGTAATCACCATTCCATAATTGGAAAGTTCTCAAACCTATTTTACACAAATCAGGAGCCATGAAAATGAATAAAATGCCTCTGTTCCTAAATTGGATAGCTGTTGGTTTGCTGTTAAACTGTTATTTTTCTATTTTAGGCTGCTCATACTATACATCTTGTGTGACTTTATTTTGTTTTGTGTTTGTGGAATCTCGCTTCTAGATTGCTCTATTTTTGTTTAATTTTAGTCCTTCTGCTGGTGGCTCATATGAATCCTGATTGGATTATAATATACTCCAGAATAGCATCAATCCATCTCACTTGCTGCATCAGTTCATTTTGTTTGTGGTTTGAACTACACCACTTGATGTTTGATATAATTTCATATAATGGGCTAGTGAAATTTTGTTTTCTGTTTGACATTTCATTTGTTAACCAAAAATATTTAAATTATTTAAATCCTGAATCTCGCGCGACTTGGATTTCATTCAAATCTGAAATCATTTTGTTTAAATCTGAGGTATTTTTGGTTGTCGCCATAGCTTTTAAAACTACTGTATTTACTTTCACATATTTTTTAAAGCCTTGTGTAAAATTTTACAGTCCATCTTTTCATAATAATTTTACTCATTTTTGATTTTTAAAATCTTGCATTATCTTAAATAATGCCTTTGACCCATTACTTAAGGAGGTTACTGTATTTGGCGCTTGTGCTTGTGTTTTGAGCTTAGACATATTTAAATTCTGTTCTAAGCCCAATTATGAGTCGAGTGAATGGTGATTTTAATCAATTCTAAAATTAAATGATTTCAAAATCCGATATTAACGAGAGAGAAGCAAATGCGATATTACCACGTGAGATGCTTGATGAAGCTCATTGAGGTCGTTTATGGAATTGAGAACCGTCCGCCCTAGCCACACCAATTGGGATAAATCATGTTACGTGCCAGAAGTTGATAGCATAGGCATCAGTATGCAAAATGTATATGTGGTCCCACATAATAAAATGTGTAATCTGCAGCACCGCTCTATCTTATCTTTAATTATATCCCATAAACTTAATGTTAAGCGTAATTTTTCAAAGGCTTCGTCAAAATATCCCATTCACAACTACCTACTTTGGCGTTCTTTTTGCCTTTTGGTTCTTTTCAACTCCCAATTCTTCCACAGTTGAAGATGAATATTTAGAAGCCCCAAACCTGACTCTTTTCGGTCTTGGTGAGGACATTTCAAAGATGCGTGCTGCTTCGTGTGATGCTGATTCTTTATGGTCTAGTCGCCAAGATCTTGTTGTTTCAGCGTTTCAGCATGCTTGGAAAGGATACTCTCAGTATGCCTTTGGAAGTGATGAATACTATCCCCTAGAAAAAAAGGGTGAAAATTTTCTTAAAAAGGGATTGGATTTACTATTGTAGATAGTTTAGATACTATGATCTTAATGGGTCTTGAGAAGGAATACGCTACGGCCCGTCAATGGGTTGAAAACGAGCTAACTTTTGATCAAAGCGAAAAATGTTAATGTTTTTGAGACCACTATCCGGGTTTTGGGTGGGCTTTTAAGTTCATATTTTCTTACGGGGTCAAACGATACTATGCTTTTACAAAAGGCAACTGATTTAGCACAACGACTGTCAATAGGGTTTGAAACAAAGTCTGGTATCCCTATCCCTACGATAAACATAGGCACAGGAAAGCATAGCTATGAAAGCCTTTCTTCGACTGCTGAGGCTGCTACCTTGCAAATAGAAAATAAATATCTTTCGCATATTTTGGGTGATCCTTATCTATGGCAAGTCAGTCAGAAAGTAAACGATATAATTGATGAGCTCCCTAAGCTGGATGGTTTGGTCCCGATTTACATGAGGTACTTTAATTATTATTATTATTATTCTTTGTGTATCGGTCTATAATCGATCCTTGGTTTTAGCTCAGCACACGGAACGTTTGCCGGCTCTGAAATACGATTGGGCTCGCGAGGCGATAGCTATTATGGTTGGGACCTTTGCTAAGCTTTTCTAATTTACAGAATATCTTTTAAAACAATGGCTCCAGACAAACAAGCAACAAGTGGAATTTCTTCGTCGCTATGATGAAACTGTTTATGGGATCAGAAAAATGGCTTCTTGGAGCTTCTTATCCTATGAATCTTACTTTCATTGGTGAAATCGATCTTTATAACCCCTCTATCCTCTCCCCCAAAATGGATCACCTGGTTTGTTTCATGGCAGGGAATCTCGCTTTGGGGGCTACAGAAGGTCTTCCGCTCAGGCATCGAAATGGTACACTTGCCATGGATCTGTCTCCCTGGGATCAGGAGAATATGTCATTGGCAGAATCCCTAGCTGAAGCTTGCTGGTACACATATACAATGAACCCCACAGGGTTGGCAGCCGAAATATCCGTCTTCAATACATTGAAGACCAAAACTAAAGATGCTTTTGTTAAACCAGCAGACACTCATAATCTTCTAAGGCCCGAAACCATTGAATCATTGTTTATTTTATGGCGAATAACTAAAGATCCAAAATATCGGTATTGCCATTTTACAACTCTCTCTAACGCAAGCTTAGTGAATGGGGCTGGGAAATGTTTCTATCCTTTGAACAGCATACCAAAGTAGAGCATGGGTATGTCGCTTTATCTGACGCCACTGTCATTCCTCCTGTTCAGAGAGGGAAAATGGAAACATTTTTCCTGGTAAGCTCTACCTATCGAAATAGACATTTAGATTTTTAGGCAGAAACATTGAAATACTTTTATCTGCTTTTTTCAGCGGATGACTTCCTTCACCTCGACAAGGTAGTTTTCAACACTGAAGCACATCCCCTTCCTCGCTTCACTCCACGAAAATCCTTCCTAATACACCACAGCCCAGCCCAAGGAAGCATTGTATCCTTGGTTTGGCAAAAATTCCTAAAGCTCCTTGCTAATATCACTGCGAACAAAACTCCCCCAAGCGAAGATTCTGTGAAGTTGGATGTTTCAACTTCCACAGGGCTAGATGATTTTGACCAAGATGACTACTCGGATGATGAAACTGAGCAAGTAGAGCAAGAAAGTGATCCCGTCAATGCCGAAGATGGTGACTCTAAGGTTGATGGCCTTAACAGCCATATCCTAAATGCCTTTAGAAGCATCCATGACACTGTCACAACAACTGTGCAGCCCAAAGAAACCGATCTACCTTAGTTCCTTAGAGTGGCATTCATCCATCCTGGACATTTTAAAAGTTGTATCTTTTTCCTCGACTCTTCCATCTAGCAATTCAAGTGCTCCACATTCCCCGGATTTCATCTTTCTTAATACAATCGAACTGTACAAGTATACTTTAAAGCTACACAATTGCCGGACAAAAATATCCTAATGCTATACATAAGTCTTATTAAAAAGTCATACAGTAGTTTTCACAGCTATGGGGATTACACAAAAATAATCCATCTGTAAACAAAATCAACTCAAACCTAAATAAATCCAGATACCAATATCAAATATGCACACAGTTAACAGGGGTTTTGGATGTTAATAAGTGAAATGGCGCCATACTACAATGGATAGCTCAAACTATGGAAGAATATACAGTAGTTTTCAACCCTGTTGAGATAAACAAATATTAGTCAGTATTGAACACATAGGTTCAGTCACACAACAAATTTCAATTGGAACCAGTTGAAGGTTAAGTTACTCAATAAAACTTCCATTTATCTAGGTCCAGAAAACAAAAATAGTCAATCACACAACAAAATTAAAGTCAATTACTGAATCCCAGAAAAGAACAGCAAACAAATGGAACCCCTATTCAAAACAAACACAAATCAGTCACATCCTGAAGCCATCTACATTAAATTTGATAATTAGCGTTTAACAAAAATGATACAAACAAAGAACATATGAGGTTCAGTCACAAAAGTGATAAGTTCAAATACAAAATGACTCACTTTTTAAAAATATTGATTATTTCTGGGACTCAAAACAGAAATAGTGGATTTCAAAAGTGAATCCACCAAAAATTATTAGAGAACTACAGTATTATATTTAATATATATGCTTCTAAATTTGGCCATTTATGTCTGTGAGAATGTCATGAATAGGACCACACATTTGAACAAATTAATACTCTGAAAACACTTGCTTTTATGTTTTTAATAGAATTTTTATTGTTTTTCATTTACACTGAGTTATACAAGTAAAGATAACTTAGATATTGTTGAGGAGTGCCAGGGCCCAGAAAGCCCTAGACAACCAGCTGGCCTTCTTAGAGGCAAAACTACCCACGGCTAGGAAACCCTCACAAATTATCTCTCAGGGCGAGAAAACCCCCCCCTTTCAATTAACAAATGGCCCAGGATTTGAGAGGCACATGAGCCTCAAATCCCTGGCTTTGATTCTACTAATGAATTTGGGCCACTTAATTATTGGGAAATGACACATTGGGAGTGCAATTGTTTGATTGCGCAATTGGGCACTCAATTGCTCGCAGAATTTATAAATAGCAGTGGTATCTCAGCTTGCTGCAATCCAAGTGAGGTTCCTGTTATACCAACCAATGAGCATCCACCTCCAGGCCCAAGTACGCAAATTCCAGCCAAAATTTTAAGTTTAACTGAAATTGATGTCATCAGTTTTCTGATGGCACAAAAGGCCTCAAAATTACCAGTAAGTATAAGTAGTGAGGAGGAGAAGCCCTTCTCACTGTTGACATCTTAAATAAAACAAGTTTATGCCCAGGAATCATTATCTTCTTGCAGAAATTATCTATTTTTGCTCAAATTTAATCATTCTCTTTGCATCTATTTGGGAATCACAACTCAATATAAACTTGCCTATCCATACCCTCCTGGCTATACTCCTGCTACCTCAGTTAATCCTCCCTTGCTCTTGACTTGGAGTATTTCCACCCCCATCATCTGGATCTCCCTCTTGGTTATGCTAAAGAGACCATCCTGCCTACTATGAAGGAAATTTCTACTGCTCCCCCCTGCTCAACGCGCCTCCTGCTCAGGACTTCAGCAAGTTGGGGTTTGTCTACATCACAGTATTGAGGCTGGCCAACCAGGTTGTGCCCCATACTGGGAGTTGGTGTCCCTTAGCTACTGCAGTCAACTACCTGGTCAGAATCATGCCTATTGTGTACATTGCCTTCCAGGCCCAGCCTGCCTCCCCTGCGGGAGTCCAGCCGGACTCTGGTATGGGCTGTGACAAGGATTAATACCAGGAGCTATTCCAAACCCAAGTTTCCAAGCAAGGGAGTACAACTGCCATGCCCCCCGTCTATACCCAACTAAAATTAAGTTGTGAGGAGGCCAAGTTGTATGTGTCATCAGGCCCAGCCATGAATGGCTTTTCTGACAGCCAGTATGTTGACCCCCAAGACAAGGCCTAACCTGAGCTTTGTTACACTTTGAAGACTGGGCAGCTGTGGTCCCATCAAACTCAATCCAGCCATTACTTGACAATTTGGGCCAATCAAATCAAGCCCTGCCTAATCCAGATCTCATTATACCCAGTGAGCCCTATAAACCGCGACTAGTAACCAATTAGATTGTCAAGGAGACAATGTGCCTCAAACAAAGCGGCATGGGTTTTACAGAAATTACCACCCACCTACAATTTACTAAGGCAGTGGTTAAGCATGAATTCTGAGCTCTAATGAATAAAGGGGTGCCAATCTTATCAAAAAGCTAAAGAAGCAGATTGATTCCCAGATCAAGAAGCATATCTTATCATGTTTGCCCTTCTGCAACGTGACCTGTAACTCTGAATTACTCAGGTCTATTGCCTACTTAGGCTACACAGCGTCTTCATTGCCTGCTGCACTACACAGCTCTGGATACATGGGCTTGTTTTTAGTGTTCTTGTTCTAGTCAATTGGCTGGTTGATGAATGTGATGGTGACTCTGATTTGCCACACAACCCAGCAATTGGTGCCACAATCACCTGCTGCCTGTCCAGTATTCTGGACAGTGTCATATTTATATCATATTATAAATTGTCATTACAAGTCCAGGACTATGGCACTTTGGTGAAAAAACATCTCCAAGGGTAAAAAAAGGAAACAGAGGGGATTGTGATTGGTGCATTACTTACAGCTTTCCCAAAAGGGACTTTATTTTACTGAACTACATCCAGTTACACCAATGGGCACTGGTACAGAAAATTCCTCCCCAAGCTTCTTGCCACATGGAGCTCAGCTAATTCAAAATAAAGAATATTCCTGAGCCATCAAATGGAGTGCACTGAAGTGGCCTCTGGGAATATCTAAGCAGGTAGCCATGATGTTTCAATTTTCCCTGCTTACCATGCCAATATAAACCTAGGAGATGTCTTGTTCTTCAAAATTGGGGACACAATAAGAGAGCATAACCTCACAACTTTTAAACAGGTGGTTCATGCAGCCCATAACCACAATGTTCTTCCTCCCTCAGAAAGTTGCTGACATCTTCACCAAGATGACCCTGAACGCCCACAGCAGTAGCCAATCATCAAAGGATCCACAGCTGCCCCCTCATGAGTCCCTGGAATACAAAACAATTAATTTTCTCCCTGAGCAAGAGTATGATGACCTGTATCATCAATTTCTATAAGCTGTTGTAACTGTGCTGTTTTAGTAGAGTTACATGGGGGGAAATATTCAGAAACTAGATAATAATCTTTATTGGAGAGATAGTGATTATATAGTTCATGTGAATTGAGGATAGTAGGAACAAGATTGGTGATCACACGGCTAGATGGAAGAAGGGGGTGGCTTGATCCTGATAATGAGACAAGTGCCAAATTGAGGTATCCACCGTAAAGGATCATCATCTGTTCATGTTATTGGATTTGGTAATTTGAGTTGACTTCCTAGTCTGGCTTCAGGTGACCAGATAATCGGATTGTGGTTCACGAACCTTCTTGGTTGGAACCTTGCTGGCGGGTCAAGCCTGCGGTTTTGACACCCCCCGGCTGAAGGTCAGCCTCCTCTGGGGGCAGGTTGTCAGGGAGTTTGTCAGGAGCCCGGGCGCCGTATTGAATCAGTTGTTGTTTGGTGGCAGGTAGGGCGGTTTCTTGTTGTTTTTGTCTTGCTTTGCAGGGTCGTAGGCAATTGTGGTGTAAGGTCTTGTCTTGCTTGCGTTTTCCAAGCCCTTGCACGAGGTAAGTGTTATTGTTGTTTACCTTTAGAATGATTGCAGGCACCCACTTTCTTGGGTTGTAGTTTGCTCTTGTCAACATTCATGACCCAAACTTTGTCCCCAACTTTGTGTCTATTGCAGATGGGAACAAATCTCTTTTGTAGGTGTTCCTTTTCTTTGGCTGTTTGCTCACTGTTGGCCTCTACTACTTGAGGATCCGAGCGAGGGGGGACTTGACTTGGAATTTCCAACTTAGGTCCTGTCAATGCTTAGATGATATTTGGCTGTGTGCTGTATACCAGTTCAAACAGGCTTTTTCTGGTGGATCTGTTCACTTGGGTTTGGCACACAAGTAATGCAGTCGGTAGCTGCTTATACCAGTCTTCAGGTCTACCGGCAGTGAGTTTGGCTAGGGCTTGCACAAGGCTACCATTAATCTGCTCTACGCGTCCATTGGCCTGTGGGTGGTATGGTGTTGTGATGGTGTGTTTGATCCCATTCTTGGTGAGGTACACATTGGTGTCTTTGGAGGTCAATTCCTTGCCTCCATCAGTTATCAGGAGTTCTGGCTTTCCAAACCTGCTGATTATTTCTTTGCCAATAAATTGTTGGATGTCACTGCCAGTGTGTGCCTTCACCGCTTGGGCTAATGGCCACCTTGTCACAAAGTCAATGGATGATATGATGTATTTTTTATTGTTGTGCTTTCCTGGCATGGGGCCCACAATGTCAAGAGCCCATACTTTGAACAGTAGTTGGGTCCAAATGGGGAGTACAGACTTAGGAGGGGTTTTGCTTTTAGCAATCTTTTTGCAAACCTCGCACTGTTCTAACACTTTCTGGACATTGTGATATAAAGTTGGCCACCAGGCTTTATGCTTTAGGAACTCGTATAGATTTGGGCTCTTAGTATGTCCAAGATCTCTGTGGTAGCAAAGAATGGTGTCAACTCGCTGATGTGTGGGAATGTAGGGAATGGTTGTGCCATCTGTCATTTTTCTGTGAAGAGTCCTGTATATGTCAGCAAAGAGATGTTCATTCTTGATGACCGTTTCTTTGGTGATGTCAGTTGTGCCTGCAGGGAATCCTTTGTCTTTTGTACGTAGCACTAAGAGAGGCCAGTCTGGGTCAAGCCCATTCTCTCCTCTTGAAGCACAGACATACAGGCGGGACAGGGCGTCTGCCATGGCGAGCTCAGCCCTGGGCTTATATTCAATGAGCATGTTAAACCTTTCTAATATTTCCATCCACCACGCTTGGCGGTGTGACAGGTTTGCTTGCGTCTTGAAATAAATGAGCAACTTGTGATTGGTTAGTGCTGTGAATTCTTCCTGATGTTATAGGTAACAGCGCCATTTGACTAGGCAGTGTACAATGGACGACAGTTTCTTGTTGTGGATAGGGTATCAGCACTTGCCATCTGTCAGTTTGCGCAATTTGTAGGCTATGGTCAGGAAGTCACTATCACTATTCTTAATTTGTAGTACTCCCCCAATGAATTCATCTGAGGCATTGGTTTCCATCTGGTATTCTCTGTCTTGTTTGGGATATTGTAAGATGGGAGCTGTCATGAGCTTTTCTTTGAGGCGTCTAAAACAGAGGTCACGTTGGGGGGTCCATACAAACTTAGACTTGGCGCCTGTTATGGCGGACAAGGGGGACGGTCAAGACGCCACAGTTGGGTATGAAGCGTCGTACATAGGCCACCATTCCCAAGAAGGTGTGTAGTTCTGACTTGTCCTTGGGAGATGGCATCTTACAGATGGCTTGTATCTTTTGACTGTTGGGCTTGATTCCGTCTTTTGAGACTATGTGTCTCAGGAAGGGTAGTTGCTCCCTGAAGAACTGGCATTTGGAGGGTTTGGCCAACAGTTTGTGTTGTGTCAAGGTCGCAAAAGACTTCCTCCAGGTCTTTATGGTGCTGTTCCACCAAGGGGCTGTAGACAATAATATTGTCCAGGTACACTAGGGCATGTTTGCCTATGTGTGGCACAAACACTTTGTTCATGAAGGTTACAAAAGTGGATGGGGCATTGGTCATGCCAAAGTTGAGTACCACACATTTGTAGGAACCATAATTAGTGCAGAAGGCTGTCTTGGGGATGTCTTCCTCCTTGATACAAATCTGATTGTAGCCTGCAGTTAGATCAATCTTGGAGAAGACAGTGGCTCCTCCCAAGGCGTCAAAAAGGTCGTCAATCAGTGGCAGTGGGTAACAATTCTTAATGGTGACTTTGTTTAAGGCGCAGTAGTCTGTGACCAGGCGTAAGGCACCGTCCTTTTTAGCCACAAAGAATACGGTGGCCCCAAAGAGAGACTGTGAGGGGCAGATAAGTCTTTTTTCCAATGCCTCCTTGAGATAGGCACACAGGGCATTGTCCTTTTTTGAGGTCAGCCTGTAAATGGGGTGTGCCTTGGGTACAGCCCCCTTGAGTTGGATCAAGTGTTAGATGTGTTTCTCAGGGGGTAGTCCTGGTAATGCTTCCTTAAAGATTTCTGGATGGCGGGCCACAATTTTGCGGTCTTGAGGCTTGGAGGTATCCTGGTGGTCCTTGAAGTGTATGATTTAATACTTACAGGAGTCCCTGTCAATTGCCTTCAGGTTTTCCTTCTTATCCAAAGTCTCAGTGATGCGTACAAAGACGTGGTCACATAGGAGTTGGTCCACAGAGTTGGTGTAGATCTGGTGGTTGACGCTTTTGCGCTTGATGGTCAGCACTGAGGTTGCCCAGTCCACGTGAGGGTTGTTTCTCTGTAACCAGTCTAGTCACATTACAATGTCAAACTTAGGGAAGTCAATGACAGGACCTTGGATGGTGGAGTGGAGGTTCTCAAGCATGACAAAGAAGGGGACAGTTTCCTTTTTCACAGCAATATGGTGTTCATTGGCCAGGACCACGTTTTTAATCCACAAAGGATTAGTGGCCAGCTTGAATTTATCCACAAAGCTACTGTTGACTAAGGCTTGATCTGTGCCTGAGTCCAGGAGTGCTGAGCCTGTGTAACTGCAAAAGCAGAAAGGGTAAGACATCAATTTATTGGGATGTCTGGCAATGATGTATAGTACCGGGTCTTCTGAGGGCACTTGGATCATTGGGCATTGGTCCACGTCCTTGGGTTGGTATTCATTTTTGGGCAAGTCAGGAGTTGCGTGAGGAGAGCTTGGCTTGCTTAGTGCTCTCCCTGGGCTTTTAACTCATCTTGGTTGCCTTGGGTGGTGGTGACACAGAAATTAGTGCAATTTGACTGGCCATTATTTCCATGCCCATTCAAACCTGTGGGTTTGTGGTTGGTGTTGTTTCTGTTGCCTCCAGGAGGTGGTTGAGTAGAGTTCCCGCTTGGATGGGAGTCCTTGGGCCTTTCTTGTTTCCCAGTCTGTGCCCTGTGTAGAGCATTGGATGTTTGTTCCGCTTTTTCCACTTCACGGTACAGGCTTTGCAGGTTGGTTACCTGGTCCAGGTTCACATGTCTCATCATGTGCAACTTGAGGGCGTTGTAGTACATGAGGTGTGTAGCTGGGGTGTCAAAGGCCATGTTGGATGGGGCACAGAGACAGAGTTCCTTGTAGGCGCGGGTGAGTTCTTTGACGGTGCCTGTCTGGGTCAGGTTCTTTACTTGGTGTATGATCATGAGCGCTGTATCCTTAAGCACAAACCTTGCCAGGAAGTCCTGCTTAAAGGTATCCCAGTTCTTATCAGTGTGCTCTTTGTGCCACTTGTCACACCAGGTGCCAGCGTCATGGGTCAGGCAAATGGAAATCTCTGCAATCCAGAATTGCTGTGGTCATTCCATTTGAGCCAGCTTGCTCTGGGCGGACTGGGTCCATGCGGCGGTGTTGTCGTTGTTGGCCCCAGCAAAGGGCTCCAAGGCGGCGCTGCAAAGCCTTTGTGCTACATAGGCGGGCATGGTAGTTTTGTCAGCTGGTTGCGGCATTGAGGAGGGTGCCTGAAAGAACCCTTGCGCAGACATGGCGTTGAAGGCGGGTAGCAGGATCACCGTGTTTTGGTAGAGGACAAAACCATCAGATATCTCAGTACCAGGAGTATATGGAGTCCAGTTGGGCAGGAGGCCAGACATGATTCTGTCAAGGATTTGTTGGCCGCGGTGTGTGCAGGCAACAGGCGGAATTTTTCAAGATAAAGTAGGATGGAGAGCCTACCTGTGCTACCAATGCCGTAACTGTGCTGTTTTAGCAGAGTTGCATGGGGAAAAATATTCAGAAACTAGATAATAATCTTTATTGGAGAGATAGTGATTATATAGTTCATGTGAATTGAGGATAGTAGGAACAAGATTGGTGATCACACAGCTGGATGGAAGAAGGGGGTGGCTTGATCCTGATAATGAGACAAGTGCCAAATTGAGGTATCCACCGTAAAGGATCATCATCTGTTCATGTTGATAGATTTGGTAATTTGAGTTGACTTCCTAGTCTGGCTTTGGGTGACCAGATAATTGGATTGCGGGTCACAAACCCGCTTGGTTGGAACCTTGCTGGTGGGTCAAGTCTGCAGTTTCAACAAAGCCAATCAAGTGTCAGGGACCCACTTGAAGGGGAATAGATTCCTAATTTTGTGGGCAAGGGTCCCTAGATTCAGTCCTGCTATTACAGACCCAATAGGAACTGTAACCATTGCCAAGTGACTAAACTGTCATAGGAAGGCAAATCTTCCCATCAGGAAGCTAAACCTCCCTAGGAGATAGTAACCCACCAAGTATACCAGCAGGTAAAAGGAAGCATTGGGTCTAACCAGGGAGATGCCAGCTTCAGGAGGTGAATGGGTAGTACAACCATAATTGAAATTTCTTCCCTAATTGTCACAAGTGGCAAACTACTATTGACCATGCTACTGGAAAACCTCCACTACAGGATTATAAACCCTGATACCCTGCGGGCTGCCAGCCCACAGGACCAGCTGCCTGGCCGCCCGCAGATTCTTGGGCTTGAACCAGAGCAGGATTTGACTTCAGAAAATCCTCTAAAGCTTGATGAGTCAAAATTGCCTACATCAACACTCCCCATGTTAAAGGTTCCTGTTAAATCAACCAATCAAGAGGGGGCTAGCCATAGACCCTGAAATAACTTGGGCCACCACAGAAGGGGAAACAAAGAAACTTCCTATAGAACACAGGCGCCCAGAGATGACCAACCCCTTGACCTGACAAGGAAATTTGAGTATTCTCAGTTCAAACCAGCCAATCAAATAACTCCCGCAATAGGTGCCACCAAGGACTGGAAAAACCTGGTAAACAGTAACACCCAGGCCAAAGAAATTTGTAAAAGTTTACCCATGACAGATGGGCATACTTATACCCTGGACTGCCAGGAAGTTGCCCATCACCATTCTTGCAATAAAGTGACATGAACCTTTGGTTCAACTAGGTTATTCCATATTTGATATTAGTTCTATTTCATTTACAGTCTATCTCCTGCAGCTCTGTACCTCACACCCATCAACCCCAAGAAACCACAGACCAGCTGCCCAAATTTTATTGTCCGCCAGGAGCTCCCTTTGGCCCAGTACATTTCACTGAGTACCCACCCAACCCTGTGTATTTGGAGTTCACCCTAGAGGAAATCCTAATCTACAACCCTGAGGCTAGAACTAGAGAGACATAGACCGTTTATAGAGAAGGCACCAAAATCACCATACCTCCTCTGCTATTCCACAACAAGTACAACTATCTGCCCGCGTATTTGGTCCCAATGACGCCTCCTCTCACCCTGCGGCTCAACTGCCCACAAGAATCTGTTGCAGCCAATGAATCCACTTCCACTCAGATATTTGGAGTGATGTATATCACTCTTACTGGTTTGGTTGATTCTATGATATCTGCAACCGGACCTTGGGCCCTCCTGGGCAAATAGTTATTTATATTGTAAAGTTAGCACCAATCTTGTGATGAGTCCTCCCAGCCGGGCCCGCAGGCCACCTGTCCGCAAGTTCCCAAGAACCACCCACAGGCTGGATCCCTGACACTAATGACCAGACAGGTATTTGAACCATCCATGGGCTAGAGATTCCTCCTTTTGGGACTCATCAGGAGAGGAGTTGCGCCAATTGTGGTGCAGGTAGGTCCTTCTAAGGAAAGGAAAGAAGTGGAAGTAAGATTAGACACCAGTGTAGGAGTAAAATCCCTTTCATGGTTCTAAAGATGTGTCAAGATAAGTGTAAGTGCAAGAAATTTGAATATAAGGAAGAAGCTTTATTTCTAGAGAAAATGGAATAAAGAATTCAAGATTCTTAAATACTGATATCACAATATCAAACATTTAGGAGGCTTTTGAAAATAAAAGAGGAGTAAAAACCTAGGTTTCATCAGGTACTTGGATAAGAAAGATTCTGAAAATGAGTAGCTGCAAGTGTTAGCCAATAATTTCAGGAAGTATATGGGAAGAGAGGATCAAAAACTATGTCCAGTGAAGCAAGGGATTAAGTAAACAGTGTTCAGAACCGCAGATTAATAAAAAAGAGGTACCCAGAGTTGGTTTTCTAAGCCATAGCCTCAATTTAAGGTGCATAAGCAGCTTTAGTCCCAGCCAATCAGATGCTTGACATTAAGTGGTTAAGTTGTTGATCCTTTTAATCAATTCAAACACCTGGGCATAGGTTGATTGAATATATGCAATATAATAAGGTAATATAAATTTAAATCCTTGTTTAGCCTTAACATTGATGTCTGTGTTAAGGTTCCAGGTTCAATCCTTGTGCTGGTTAATAAGTGAGCATTCATATAAGAAAATTGGCTTCTGGCTGTCAGTTCCTAGTGTTTTGTCCCTATCTTTGGACAAATATTTATGACTGAGTTGATGTAGTCAGGGATATGATCCCTGACATCAAGGCAGCAACGTGCCCCTAGGACCTCCAGCTGCCACAGCCCCTAGCCAATACTCCCAGTCAACCAAAACCCATCCCTCAGCCAACCAAGTTCTCCCCCATAAATAAGCCTGCTAACTAGTTCTCCCCCTTTACTCCTGCACTACCAGAGTGAATCATTCCTCCTCTGAGAAGGATGAGTCTGCCCAGGCCACTGAGCAGCTAGCTCATGTGCGCTTGTTTGATCCAAAGGTGATAATCATGGAAATTGAGCTTTCTTAGTTCAGAACCTTTGTGGCCATTATTAATGGGGAAGTACAGGGCTTCTTCTTTCATTTTAGGCAGGCCTTCCTCAAACATCTTAATAGTGAGAAGGATCTCTTTGATAAGTATCTCACTGATGATAATATAAAGTGCTGCTTTGCCATAACCCAGCTTTCTTCCTTAGCTTTTTAAAGCATAAGTACACTGAGATTTTCTTTTAGGACATTCAGGAGGATGCTTATGTCAAAAAGCATTATGCCATCCTCAAGGGCTACCTTGATTACTTTGAGCACAAATGAGTTAACAAGAAGGTGACTTCCAGGAGAGAAAAGAGTGAGGCTACTGCAACCCAGAACTGTTATAGTGCCTGCCTGAATGGGGAGATGAAGAAAGTGTCTAGCCTTGAGTTGTGGCACAAGCACCTCAAGTCTGAGTTTGGTGTTAACCCCAAATTCAACAAGTTTTACCAGAAACTCCAGGAGGAGCAAGAACCAACTGTCTCCAAGTTCCGGGACCTGTTCAAAAAAGTGGCCCCAAGAAGAGGAAGACCAAAGCGCAGGACTACCAGTAGGATGTAACAAAGATGGCCAGAAAGAAGTATAAGGTGACTAAGATCAAAAAGCACCTCAAAGATGTTACCACTGTCCTTACTGATGGCTTTAATTAGTCTAATAAACTTTGCTTTTTATTTTCCTATTTTTATATTTACTTTTTATATTTAAATTTATTTAGATAGTAATAATATTATTAAGTATAACTAGTAAGTTTAAGGTATATTTTCAAGGGATAAGCCTATGAAATATCTTGTTCTTTGTTAGTTTATCTGTAAAACATAAGATTTTTCAGTTATGCTTACTGTAGATTCAGAACCTGTTGGCAAAATGCAGGATTGTCATATTATTTTTTCTGAATTAACCAGCTCAATGGAATAACTTTAATCTTATTATATATAAAAATGTTGTTTATGGATGAAATTTACTCTGTTAAGTTGGTGAATTTAAGTAAAAGAATTTGAAAATCCTACATTTTGCTATTAGGTTATGAAGTTACAGTATATGAAGCATACTAAATAAAAAAACTTCATTTTATCATATTTTGTAATGCTTATATTTTTATTTTTCATTATTTGTGTACCATTAGAGCTCTAATTTTTATGGTAATAAAAATATTTTTATATCAAAAAGTACTTTTTACAAAGTAAAATGATAAAAAGTTGCTTATTAATCCTTACTTTAATTAATTAAGATGTGTTTTATTGCTTTTTTAAGATTTTTTGGGTCAATTTATGGTACTATATGTGCATTTCACATTAGGGTTATATTGAAAATGCTCAGGGTAAAGAGGAAAATTAATTAAAAATTGTCAACATCCAGAAGATGACATTATTAAAACAAAATTCATACTTTACCATTGTATCAATGTTAAAAGTGTCAACATGGTCACTGTTGACATTGTCGCAGCATTGTTGATTGCTCCCTCTTGGGGAATTAACGCCCCAAGTAGTTCACCAAATGAATCACCAAATAGCTCACTGAATAATCATCCAGCCAGTAGCACCACTATCATTCAAACATCTCTTACAGGGATCAAACATCCAGATCCTAAAAGGAAAACAACTTGAATAAGCCTTGTGACTTAAGAGGAACATTACTCAGATAAGCCTCATGACCTCCATGACATACATGGACAATATGTGGCTTTCCATGATACTATATATTAACCTATACTCATATCCAATAAAGTATCATTCTCTTCTTAATTTTCCCCTTTATCTTGTTTACTATACTTCCCAGAAGTATATACTTGACAGTGGTAGCACAGGTAGGTTATCCACACCTACACAACTATAAGGAAAAATTCCTCCCAAGAAAAAGAACCAGAAGATGGCCCTTACTGCAGGTTGGAGAGACTACAAAGAGGGACAAGACAACCACACAGGATACATCATCTGCAATAACGTCCTTGTCCCCACCAAACAATACAACATTCTCCACACTTGTAAACTCCTGAACCTGCCCACAAGTTTTACAGGCCCACAGGTGCCCAAGATACCCAGTATTGTCTTTCAACACCTATGTACCACAGAAATTGGGGCTTTTGCAGGGTTACACTGTGAAAATGCCCCCCTCTGGATCAACAGTACAGAAATCAGGTTCAAACAAGTAGAATATCCCCACCAACTCTGGGTCAGTGAAATCTCCCTTTGTATCACGGGAACCAACTCACATTTTGTAAGTGGGTGGCTAGCACAGCACCCTGACCAGAAGGAGAACTGGGAAATGTTCAAAAACACCTTCCTCAAAAAGTTCTCCATGAAGGATTCTGACGTTGTGATCATGACCAAACTCAGCATATTCAAAACGACAGGAATAATCAAGGATTACATTGCTGCTTACAAAGACTTACATGACCGCGCACCCAACACCATTAACTTGGATGAACCCAGACCACGTTTGGACTTCTACAATGGCCTTTCACACACATTAGACGTCAGTTTGACATGACCTGCTACCAGAACCTCAAAGATGTATTCCTAGAGGAAAAACACACAGCTCAAAAGTCTGACAATCTACATGCAACTAATAAGAGAAAGGAGTGCCCCACAGCAAAGAAGGACCCTTGACCTAATAAGCAAAACAACCAAGCCAACAAAACCCATCCTTGAAACAGGAACCATACTTCCCAAGCCAACCAGGCAAGCACCAAAGATACCAACAAGGAGGGAAAAGCTCAGGGGAGTGCCTAGGCGAGCTGCCCTCCCCCAACTTATAAGACTTGTACAGGGACCAGGATGTGGATTCAATCACCATGATCCAAGTACCCTCCAGAAATTCTCTACTGTTTGCTACCTAAATAGGAAATAAACTCCTCACTTATCCTTTCTGTTCTTGCAGACATCAGGGCACCACACTATTCAACACTGGAGCAGATCAATCCCTTGTTGACAAGAAATTTGCTGACCTCATGAAACTACCTACAGGTCAAAGCAACATCAAGAGGGTCATCATTTGCAGACAACAGAAGCACACCAGTCACCAAAGAGGCAAAACCTTTCCGCAACCAAATTAGAGACATGCAAACTACACTCAGTGGCCCTATCATACCAATCCCCAAGTATGATGTTATACTTGGCTTGGATTGGATGAGAAAGACCAAACCTCATATTGACTGGGATAGTGCTACCCTCACCATCCAGAGAGGCAAGGTGCACCACCATGTTTACCCAACCCATCTTGACACACTTATGAGAGACCATGTGTTTGTGAAAATAATGAAAACAGAAGAGGAAACTGACCCTAGCAAAATCAATTGGAACACCTGTACATACAAAGTTATCCATTTCAAAAATACGGAAACCAAACGTAAGAACAACTAAATCTAAGACCAGCTAGTTAGTGAGTTCCCCTCTGTCTTCCAGGAAGCTCTCCTGGGCTTACCACCAGACCACAGAATACAGCATGAGATTGACCTCAAAGGAAGTGTACCTAAAGCACGCCCTATCTACTGCCTCACCCCACAAGAAGATGGCACCCTAAAAGCTTATCTTGACAAAGCCCTCAATAAAGGACTCATAAGACCATCAAAGTTGCATTTTGGTGCCACTGTCTTCTTTGTAGCAAAGAAAGACAGAGAAATCCGCCTTGTCACAGACTGCAGAGCTCTCAAAGAGGTCACAATTAAGAACAGGTATTCTCTGCCCCTGATTGATGACCTTTTTGACGTTCCGGGGAGGTCCCAAATCTTTACAAAGATTGATCTGACAGCAGGCTATCACCAAATTTGAGTAAAGCCTGAAGATATCCCAAAGACCGCATTTAGAATCAAGTATGGGTCCTTCAAATGTGTTGTCCTTAATTTTGGTATGACAAACGCTCACAGTACCTTTGTGACCTTCATGGACAAGGTTTTCAAGGAACACATCAAAAAAGCGCAATCATCTACCTAGACAACATAATCATCTACAGCCCAACTTTAAAACAACACTGGGAAGAAGTCTGCCTAGTTCTCCACACCCTCCAAGAAAACTGACTCATTGCTAAACCGTCAAGATGCAACTTCAACTTGTCAGAACTTCCATTCCTTAGTCACATTATCAGCAAAGGGCAGAATCAAACCAGACCCAGAAAAGATACATGCCATAATCAAAATGCCAGCTCTAAGAAATAAGAGTGAACTACGTACCTTCCTAGGCATGATAGCCTAAGTTAGAAGATTTATCCCTGACTGGGGAGCTCTGAAAGCCCCCTGTAAGCCATTACAGACAAACCAATCAAGTTTTTCTGGAGGCCACTAAAAGACCAACACTTTTGTCAACTATAAGAGCGTATGGTCACTTCCTCTATCCTCCAGTATCCAAATTGCAAAGGAATATATGAGTTAGAAATCAATGCATCTGACTACGCCATAGGAGGGGTACTCTGTATCCAAACGGCAGAAAATGACTTCCTCCCTGTGGCGTGCAAGTCAAGGAAACTATCTGACGGCAAACAAAGATACCCCATACACAATAAAGAGTTGTTAGTCATCATACATTGTCTCATGAAATGGCAATGCTATCTAAAAGGGGCCCAAACGTTCAAAGTACTCACTGACCACAAATTGTTAATATTCTTCAAAGCACAACAACACTTGTCAAGAAGGCAAGCCAAGTGAATGAGCCTCATCCAGAGGTACCCAATGCAAATTGAATACAAGCCAGGCAAGGAAATGCTTACTGCAGATGCCCTATCAAGGATATACAGCAAAAATGTCCTATGCACTGATGGTGACCCCAATTGACCCATGTTAATCATGGGGAATCTCCAAGAAGGGTTATAACCTGGCACCCCAATGGACATCCAAGAGAAAGTTCTTAAGAACAAATATCTGTTCAAAAATGTATATGGCACACTGTAATGAGTCCTTTCAAATGGTGACACCATACCTTACGTCCCACCAACACAAAAGATTGACACAATCCTCCAATATCACAGAGACTTGGGCCACACCCACAGCAGGAACTTGCATGAATATCTCAAGACGCGCTGCTGGTGGCCCAACATGCTAGATGATATCCGAGAAGTATTAGAACAGTGCAAAGTTTGTGAAAAGTATGCCCAAACCAAGGCACCACCCAAGTCAGCAGTACCAGTATCCATCACACAACCCTTCAAGTTGTGGTCACTGGATATTGTGGGAACAATGCCTGGAAAGAACAAAGGCAAAACTTACATCATGATGGCTATCCACTACGACACCAGATGGCCTGTAGCGCAAGCTACAAAAGAACACAAATGCAATGATATAAGACAATTTATTGGGAAAGAAATCATAGCCAAGTTTGGAAAACACAACCTCCTGATCACAGACAGAGGCACCAAACTTAAGGCCATTGACACCAATATCTACCTTGCCAAAAACAGAATAAACATATCATTACCAGCCCATATAACCCATAAGTAAATGGACAAGTAGAACAACTAAATGGCTCACTAGTGGAAGCCCTCAGTAATTTATCTGCTAACAATCCAAAGGCCTGGGTTGACATGCTACCAACAGCACTTATGGTATGGAGAACTTGAGTCAATTGCAATACAGGCAAAGGCCCATATGAACTTGTCTTTGGGCAAAAGCCTGCCCTTGTTAGTACAACCGCAGGACCACAATTACCTCTATCAAAGAAGGTACCAGATGACAGTAATCCCAACGTACATAGTGTCAGAAAAGACCAAGAATATATGGAGCTGAAAAGGATCAAAAGAGAGGTAATCCCATTACAGCATGAAATATTCTAAGTTAGGGAAAAAATCTGAGTTGTCAACCATGACCAGCACAAGTTGGATCCAGGATTACGAGGACCAGGCATTGTCATGGAAGTCAAACCTAACAACAACTACCTTGTCAAAGGAATTGGCACTAAAACCAAACTAAAATGTATGCACCATGACCAAATCTGCCTATGCAAGGCAAGAACAGCCCAATGCAACTCCAGACTTTTTGTCCCCAATGCCAAACTGGATCAGTACCAAGCACATATCCCCAAAAACTCAAGAAGATCCCCAAGGCTCCGCCTTCCAGCACCCCAGGGGGAGATGTCACAATATCTTTGATTACTCCCTCTCGGGGAATTAACACCCTGAGTAGTTCACCAAATGGCTCACCAACTAATCATTAAGTCAGTGGCACCACTATCATTTGACCATCTAATACAGAGATCAAACAATCCAGATCCTAAAAGGAACACAACTCAAATAAGCCTTGTAACTTAAGAGGAACATTACTCAGATAAGCCCCATGACCTCCATGATGTACATGGTCAGTATGTGGCTTTCCATGATACTATATATTAATCTTTATTTCATATCCAATAAATTATCATTCTCTTCTTAATTTCCCCCTTTATCTCGTTTATTATACTTCCCAGAAATATATACTTGACATTTTATTTACCGTTGCACAATTTTTTGTCATGCATATAATGCTGGGTGTATCAGTTCATGCAACTCTTGGCCAATTTTTTGCTGGTATTGATAAGGAGCGCCTTTTAGAGAAGCTTCAAATATGGAATTAGGAAAGAAGAGAAGTATATTTTATTTGATAATACTTTAGACTTATATAGACTTGACTGTGGCAGGGATTTAGTTGGATCAAACCTAGGGGTTAGTCATGTGCAAAATGAGTTTGAGCCACTGGATACTTGGACAGTCAGGTGATATTGCTTGGTTACCATTCCTGATATGTTGAACAGTATATTAGAAAGGGACCAAATTGGGCAATGGCTGGATGTTAAGTGGGTTGGTGGTAGCCAGAATTCTTGTACATCCAGCCCCTTGGCACCCCTTAAGGGGTTACTCTGGTGCATCAGGAGAGGCTTTGTTTTCACAGCTGCCGCCTGATGCTCCTGGAGCTGTTTACTAGTTGGAACCCGTCTGGTTGAGTGCTCTCCTTTACTGAGGCAGAGACAGATTCTGTGGTATTTCTTGATAATTGGGTTTTTAGCACCTTGGAATTTTACTAGGTAAGTGTTGTGTTCTGGTCTGTATTTGATGACTATTCCGGGTCCCCAGTGTACTGAGTCTAGTTTCTTTCTGCTGCCAGCTAGAATCCAAACAGGGGGGTTGATGGGAAGTGGTTCCTATGTGGAGTTTACATTTTTTATCTTGAGCCTCTTTATTTCTGCTATTTTAGCTTTGAGGCAGATGTGTTGTAGATTTGGTGCTTGCTCTACTGTGGGGGGTTTCCCCAGGGGGATATTTATGTAGGGCTGTTTTTTTGCGGGTGATTATTTCTGGTTTGTATCCATATGTTAGCTCAAACGGTGAATAGACTGTCCCTTGGTTGGTGCGGACTCGGGATACTAGTAATGCATGTTTCACGTAAAGTGGCCATGTGTCTTTGGCTTTGTCATTCATTATTTTCTCTAGGGTCCTGATAAGACTGCTGTTGAGGCGTTCCACTCTGCTGTTGACCTGTGGCCTGTATGGAGAGGTTGTGGAGTGTTTAATGTTTTTGGACTTTAAGTTGTCATTTACTATGTGACCTGATAACTTGGTTGCTCCATCAGTTATGATGTAGTCTGGAGTGCCGTAGTTGGCTATGATTGCTTTATTAATGAAGCAGTTGATGGTTTCTGCTTTGTAGTTCTTTGTTGCCCAGCGGATGGGCCAGCGTGTGGCAAAGTTGATAGCTACAATTAAGAAACGTTGGTTTGTTTTTGTTTCTGAGAAGGGGCCCACTACATCCAGTTCCCAAACCTTGAATGGTTCAGGGTCTGGTACTGGGTTGACCGTTGGCTGAAGAGCCTTTGTACTGGTGTATTTCTCGCACACTGTTCACTTTTTCAGAACATCAATTATATCCTGTTTGAGGTTGGGCCACCGTACTATCTCTTTTAGTGTGAGGTATAGGCTGTTAGCCTTTGTATGTTTTAGTAGGCGGTGATGTCTTAATATGGTGTCAACTCTTTGTGCAAGTGGGATGTATGGGACTTTTTTGTCATTAATGGTTTGGTATACTGTGCCATTTGATACATGGAAATACTTTTTGTTCCTTAATAATGTATTGTGGGTCAGTTGATGTGTTTAGGGGTATTTTCCTTTGTTTTTATACTCAGTGTTGTACAGGTTTGGCCAGTCATGGTCCAGGTGATCTGGGTGATCCTCTCTAGGCTGAAATAGTCTAGAGAGAGCATCAGCCATGACCAGCTCTGCCCCCTTTTTGTATTGGATGCCCAGGTTAAGCTGTTCCAGCAAGGACATCCATTTGGCTTGTCACCGTGCAAGTGTGTTCTGAGTTTTGAAATAGATTAAGGATTTATGGTCAGTTAGTACTCAGAGGTTTAAATGCCCTTCTAATTAACATCTCCATTTCTTGCATGCGTGGTATATTGCTAGCAATTCATTATTGTGTATTGGGTATCTCTGCTCAGTGTTGGTTAGTTTTCTACTTTTGTAACATACTGGCAGGAAATCTTGGTGCCCTGGCTGGCAGATGCGCAGTACTGCACCAATGGTGGTGTTGCTGGCATCTGACTCTGACTTGTAGCACCCGTTATTATTAGGGTATTGTAAGATTGGTGCTTCAATAAAAGCTTGTTTTAATAAATGGAAATTCTTGTCACATTCTGGAGTCCAGATGAATTTCTTTTTGGCATTACCTTTGGTTAAGACATTGATTGGTGCGGTTAGTTTTCTGCAGTCTTTGATGTATTTCCTTAGATAAGCTACCATACCAAGAAAGCATCTGACTTGTTTCACAGAGGTGGGGTGTTGCATGTTATTTATGGTTTTAATTTTGTCCGGATCTGCTCTGATGCCACTTTCAGAGAAAATGTGGCCCAAGAACAGGAGTTCATTTTCCATAAATTGGCACTTACTTGGGTTTGCATAAAGTTTATGCTTTGCAAGTCAATTGAGTGTCTCACAGACATGTCTGAGGTGTTCCTCTTTTGTTTTTGAGAATATGATGATATTGTCAAGATAGCATAATGTATTTGAGAGACCGTTTAGTGCTTGGTTCATCATGGTGACAAACATTGCGGGAGCGTTGGTCATCCCAAAGTTCATTGCCCTACATTCAAAGGATCCAAATTGTGTACTGAACACAGTCTTTGGTATGTCATTTTCCTTTACTTTGACTTGGTTGTAACCTGAGGTGAGGTCAATTTGGGAGAAGAATTTGGCTAATGAGAGTCTTGCAAACAGATCCTCTATGAGTGGAAGAGGATATTTATTCTTTACTGTGCTTGTATTTAGTGCTCTGTATTCAGTTACCAGACGCAGAGTACCTTCCTTTTTCTTTACAAAAAACACTGCTGCCATCATGAGGATTCTGATGGGCGGATGAAGCCTTTAGCTAAGTTGTCCTCAATATGGGTTTTGAGGGTTTGTGTCTCCATGGGGGAGAGTCTGTAGAGGGGTGCAGGTTGGGCATGGCTTTACATAGGTCAATGCCATGTTTGACTTCTTGTTTAGGGGGAACTCTGTGAGTTCTTCCTTGAATACATGGGTGTATTCATTTAGGAGTGACACAAGTTCTGGGCATTGGATCTTGGTTGTTTGCATGTTATTGAATTCAGTGTACCTCATTATGTGGAGGGTACTGTCTTTGGTCAGATGTTCTGAGTCATCCTGGTTTATGAACTGGACAAATACTGTGTCTTTTAAAGAGAGGTCATTGGGTTCCTTAAGGATGTTAAAATTGACTCTGTTGTGTTTGATGGTCATGGTTTTTGTTTTCCAACATACACTGGGGTTTACTCAGGCAAACCAGTCCAATCCTGCTATAATGCCGTAGTTTATGTTGTTCATGAAAAGTCCTTTGATGGACGTTTGCATGCCTTGCAGGTCAATTTTGAAGGGAGTTGTTTTGCCTTCAAGTAGAACCTTTGATTTGTCTGCCATTCTGATGTATTTGAAGTTGGATTTGACAACTGGTATTTTGTACTTGGTTAAAAAAGGTTTGTTAACCATAGTGTGTTGTGCACCAGAGTCAAATAGAATTTTATGTGTATGTGATTTGTAAGTGCATGGATAGACAAGAAGTTATGAGCAATCCTTAATTTTTAAGTTCATAAAAATGGAGGATTGCGAGACACGTGGGATGTAGGCAGCAAAGTTTGTGCCTTGGTAAAATTTCTTGTCAAGTTGGGGGGGAGACAGGGGCACTTAAGCCTGTTCCCCCTCCTCTTTTCCCTGTTTCTCTGTTTTGAGCCCTTTGAGGTCAGAGAATGTGGGGTCAGATTCATAGTGAGTTGCTACTTCAGCATTGTTAACTTTGGCAGTGTCCTCTTTCTTGGGATGGGAGCAGTTTGTGCTTTGGCTGTGATTGCCATTGTTGAAATTGGAGTTGCCGTTGTTATGGTTGGTATTCTGGCATTTGTTGCCATTGGAGTTTTCTCTGCCATTGCTGTTTGAGGAGCGGTTGCCGTTGCGTGCAGCATATTCCATGTTGGCGCGTTTTTCAGCGCATTTGGCTTCTGCAATGAGCGTAGGCATGGAGGTATTAGCCTCTGGGCGGATGAGGGAAGCAACAGAGGGTTCCATTCTGTTGATGAATGAGGCTCTAGTATGTACATTATCAGCTTGTGCTGGATTTTGGATTTTGCACGTATTTTCTCAAATTTGTTGGTGTAAGCTGTAATAGTGGTCTTCTGAGGAAGTTCACTAAGCTGTATTGCAATGTCTTGGAGTGATTCAATGACCAGAAATTGTGTGTGATGTCTGTTTTGAACTCTTCCCAGTTGTCAAGCTGGTCGTCAGTTTGTGAGCCAACCCAGGTGGCAAACCAGTTAGCTGCGGCCTTGTAAAGGCGCTTGCTGGTTTCCTGGACACATTTCTCATGGGGGATGTGGCTGGCGCGGAGTTTGGCAGCTTTGTGGTCTAGCCAGTTGATGACAATTTCTTTGTTTTTACCAAAGAACTTGTTGATACCAATGTATTTGGTGTTGGTCACTTCACCTGTGATAGGTGGTTGTGCGTTTGTTTGTGGTCGGAGAGAGCAACTGTATTGAATTATCTTGGCGCATGCTTTGGGCATGACCAGACCTTTGAATACAGTGCATCCACTAGGTACATATTTGTTGATGTTGTGGGCGCAGAAGTACGTCTTCCAGGTCTCTTGGGATGTGGCCTGGTTGAGTACCTGAGTGAAGGTGGATGGGTTTTAGTCAGTCATTTTCTCTTTCATGGGTGTGGTCAAAAAACCATAGCTGCTACCAGTGATAAGTAGCACCTTGTGGGGAAACTTCAAATATGGAATTAAGAAGGAAGAGAAGTATATTTTATTGGATAATACTTTAGACTTATATAGACTTGACTGTGGCGGGATTTAGTTGGATTGAACCTAGGGGTTGGTCATGTGCAAGATGGGTTCAAGCCACTGGATACTTGGACAGTCAGGTGATATTGCTTGGTTACCATTCCTGGTATGTCAAATGGTATATTGGAAAGGGACCAAATCAGGCGATGGCTGGATGTTAAGTGGGTTGGTGGTAGCCGGAATGCTTGTACATCCAGACCCTTGACAGTATCTTGCTTTGTTTTCTTATAAAATAGTGACATCTGGAACAATTTTTTGGGCACTATACGTATTGCTCTTTCAGATATACCTCGTGTTACTCTTATTTGTTTAAAAGATGTGGTGATTTTAGGTTCAACTTATGTTTTATCCCTTTTTTTCCACTCCTGGTGAATTCCACCCTTTTCATAGTAAAAATGGTGGAACAGGATATATAGAGAATAAAATGGTGCAAATAAAGCTGAACCGCTTCTATGTTTTATCAGGAGTTTTATTATTTAAAATCGATATTCGGGTTGAGTTTTAGTCTCAAACTTAATTTTATTGTGGGTGAGTGTGGTGCTTAAAGTAAACATACATCATTCATGCTTGCATCAGTAGCGCCTCCCAATGCCTATGCGGCACATCAGATTCAGGAAGGCCACTCCCGGATGTGTAACAAAAGAGTAGTAACAATCAGCGATGGTATGTCGCCATGTATACGGCTGGGCTATTGACTGTGGGCAGCTCTTGTGGGTGACGGAGATGTTGATGTATTTCTGGGCGCCACACTTGATGTAGTATCTTGATAGCTCTTGTTCACACGGCTCTTCGATCTGCTCTTCAAAGTCCTCAAAGTCTTCAATATCAGACAAGTACATTGCGATGAGCTCAAAGCCTCTACAAGACTGGTATTTATATCATACTGGTTGATTAACTTCGCATGTGATCAACTTGGATCTTGCAATTCAAGTGCATCCCGATAATTAGCCAAACTATTAATCCAAGCTGCAGATTCGCGTCTGATCCTGCTTTGATCGACTTTATCCCGCATCTCACACCACTTGGTCTGAAAGTCAGCCATCGTGCAGATTACGGTTCAAGATCCTCAGTTCCCATCCACAACCTAGCCACGCTCGAATTTGAAAGGCTCCATATTAAAAACTGCGGATATATTCAACATTTTAATAGAAGGTTGTTCTGAACCTCGTTCTCAAGGAGGCGTGGTTGATATAAACATCTTTAAAGGTCGATCAAAACATGGAAATCCAAGCAAGGCAAAACAAAAGCTCAGGCTTTTGAGCGCTGTCATGAATCAATAAACCCCTAAATAGAACTGGTATTCTAGATGTCACCAGTAGAAACCAAGAGTTTTAAATGGATTTTATAACATCTTTCCAGACCCAGGGGTTTCATAGTAAATACGTTAAATTGGATTTAAATTAATTGTGAGTGCGGTCGGTGAATGGATCAAATCTGTTGGAAGAGACCGACGATTCTTTGGAGCCAATAAAGAAGCAGTTGGTGGAGAAGTAGGGTACGGAAATTTGAAAAGTGTATTCCGATAAAACCATCACGTCATCTCAAAATTTGTAATCTCACAAGTACTAGTAAACATGCCATCATAGATTGCAATAATAACGTTTATCAGCATTGTAGTAAGAGCTTAAATAAAACTTAAAAGGCTTATAATACAAAAATATTTAAAATCATAGCTAGACTAAATAAGATCTCAGGAATCAAAATCGACAATAGAAATGAGAGACAGCCAATGATAAAAATATTTTACAAATCTATGAAGCTATCATATCCAAAAAAGCTTTTCAGCTACAATTAAATGTACAGAAGTTTATTTTCTGTAAAAAAATAAATGACATAGAGATAATAAAGATAGTAAAAAAGACGATTAAGAAGAGCTTATTGAAAAAAGAATAGAATCAGGGGGTGAGAGTGAGAGCCACATTGCTAGATTGAAGGTTCTCAAGTATTCTATCCTTAGATTAGTAGGTGTTATAAATGATAATTTTTCCCTATCATAGGCCAAGACACAGGACAGGAATCAAACCCTGTTTACCAGGCTCCCAGCTGCCCATAGTTTTGGGGCTCGATCCACCCTGCAATTGTCCTAGACCCCCTTCTAATGAGAGTTCTCACACTAGATTTCTCAAAAACACCTCTAAGAAATGCAGATCCACTTCTCATACACAGAGTTGTCATCCTCAACAGTAGGATTATTATTAATACCTCAAGTGATGCAGCCAATGGAAGCAGCTCTTAAAATCACAGCCTGTCCACCACTGAAGAGAATACCAGCTACCCAGCTGCCCCAAAAAATAGTGTTTGAGAACCAAACAGTTGTACCACTTTTCCACCTGATTCCACCAATTAATGATTGCCCTGCCTCGGTGCCATTTCACTTCTTCAGCCCACAGGCAGCCACCTGCACAATTTCCAAATACCCAGCCCTTAAATTCACAATCTCTGAAAGTGAAGCCTGGCAATAAGGAGTATACAAACCTGACCCCCCAGTGCCCGGCTTCACCGCCATTCAGAATGAAAAGGCCATGCAAACAACTGGTCCCCAGTTGCTATCATACTTTATTCTTGCTATCTAAACTTGAAAACAATCCCTTCTGGACCGGTCAGCCCTGTAACAGCCAGCTGCTCTGTCTAAATTTCTCTGCTCTCATAGTTCACCCTACAGGCAAGTTCATTTTACAGATTATCTCTAGAATCCAGAATATAAAGAATTTGCCCTCAAGTAAATGCTGTTGTATGACCCCTTGGACCGCACCAGAGGGCATACCAGATCTGCTTACAGAGGTATTGTCAGGGATCCACTCCTGAGGTAGGAGGGAGCCAAAGTAATGTAAAAGAGCAGCAGGATGGAACCCCACCAAGGATTCTCCTACAGGAACCCCAACCATCAAGGTATTTATCAAATAACCCCACAATTTATACAAACCCAAGAAAGGAGCGGAATGAGTCAAACATAGTATACTGCAAGGTAAGTCAAGACATACCAAGGTGCTCCAGGACAGATCACAGGTGGTGGCAAAGGCGGAGTTCTTGCCTTGTCACAATTAGGAGGAATCTGATGCTTGGTGTATAGGCAATCCCAATCTGAAGTCTTGGTGGTGTCCTTGACCTGGATATTGGGATCAAATTGATGACATTCAGCAACAGGGTGCCAGAAGAAGAGGCAGAAGAGAAGAAGAAGGGGTTTCTGCTTCCAATCCATCTGAATCTAAATTTAGGAACTACTAATTTAGCAAGTAAAATATTTAAGAGCCCAAGATTTATTGATTAAGGAAATTGAAGCTGTTAGAGCACTGAGGAAAGCCCTAATACTACTTACTAAATACTTGGAGTTTGGCTTGGGAATGTGGAATAATGGGAGGTGGGATTTGGGGGAAATGATTTACCTTGTGGTTGTCCTCTGGGTGGTCACTTTGGTCTGCCTGCTGCCAAGCAGACTGCAGAGTGCAGCTTAAGGCAGCCAACCTTACTAGTTGGATAAACAGTAAGGCACTATGCAGGTTGACCTGGGTATGGTTTAAACCAGCTGGGTTTCTAATTGGCAGCTCCTCTTCATCATTGTGTTTGGGCTTAGTAGATGATTGATTACTATGTCTCCCTTTCTGTGTTGGTTGATTGTTATTGGTAGGGATAGATTTTGCTAATTTCTGATTAGATGGGAGCTTGTTACAGAGAATAGGACTTTTTTCCATTGGTTTGGGCAGTTTCAAAGCCATACCAGCACCTGATTTTGCTTTCAAAAGGCTTAGTAAATTTGAATTCAACTTATTTACTAATTGATTGATCTCTTTTGAAAAGTGATTTCAAAAAGGTTGCAAGTTCAAGTCCGGAAGGTAACTGACTGTTTCTAAGCTGTACTGACATTGCTCTTTATCTAGATTGTCAGGCCCCCAGTCCAGAATCCCCACAACCTGTATTTTCCTGTTTACCAGGACCATGGTGAAAATATGAGGACGCCAAGGTTGAGGAATTGTTTTAACTTCTTGGAGATGTTTGAAAAGGCCAGAAATTCCTGTGTTTGAACCAGATTTCATAATCAAATTTAGGATGGAAGGATTTTCAATCATTACAGGTATCTGGTGTATTGCTGAGACAAGGTTGTTTAAAGATAAGTACAGCTGCTCCCCTGCCTACCAAGTCACTGTGGTACTATCCCATACCAAAGCCCAGCTATTTTTCTTCCCTCAACCCCCTATAGGCAGCTCTGAGAAGCTATTTGGGATCATGTATATTACCCTTTTTGGAGGAGTTCATACTATGATCCCTGCTACTAATCCTTGGTCTTGGGTTGGACAATCTGTTCCCTAATTATCTGAGCAGGTACTGATCTTCTGGTGGGCCCGTCCCGCCAGCCCTACATCCTGCCCTATGCCTACTTCTGAAGGGCTGGCCTCACAAGGATGGTACCCTGACTGTAGGCCAGAGCCAGCTTAAAGTTATAATTTGTTATTGACCCCAGCCTTGAGGTGCTTGATGGGGGATTCTCATTCCCTCTTCAAGCCCTGGAGTGGCATTCAGAATCTGATTTATTGATCTTGAGATAGATAATGTCCTTTCAAATCTGAGCCCTGTGTCAAGCATGTAGGTCTTGGAAGTATAGGAAACAAAGTAAAAGGGATTGCCAGAAGGATGAAGCTTTACTTGGTGAAGGTATACCATGTTGTAAAGTATCCTGGGAATATGCATACTGTCCATGCACAGCATGGCTGTCACTGTTAGGAATGACAATTTGGATGCTCCTGAATCCCAAAATACAGAACCAGAGTCAAACCCTGAACAAAACCCTTTGCAGACCGCCAGGCCCATAGGCTGGGAGCCCAATAACCCACTACCAATTGATAAAGTTGTTGCCAACCCAACAGGACCCAAACCTGTAACTGTCATGCAGGATTCTGCAAGCAAACTGCCAGTGCAAGATGCCAGGAATTTCCCCAAGGTACCAATACCTGACACCAGCAGTTTGCTTGGTGAAATGCACAAGTTTCCCAATGAGAGTTATTTCCAAACTCCCCCAAAGCCCAGGAAGAGGCACTTAACCTGAAGAGGCACTTAACCTGAAGAGGCACTTAACCTGAAGAGGCATCCAATAACTGAATTGATAAACAGAAGGATTCAAAGCCTTCTCATCCCAAAGCGGCCAGTGGCAAACCCTAGTGTTGAGCGCCACACTGCCATCTAAGACCCCTGATGCCAAACTGCCCGAGCTCAGGAAACCCAACCAGGAAATGAAGCCAGCAGTCTGGTATAATACCTGCCAGGCTGAGATCAATCCCCATTATCATTTTTAGATAAAGGTTATGAGATATTGGTTTCCCAATTATTGCCATATTTTATTCTTGTCATCTGCCAGTTAACTTAAAGATCATCTGACCCTCCTGCCAATCCACCAGCTATGTACCGCCTGCCAGGTGCTCCCTTTGGTCCTGTCCATTTCACAGAGTACCCCTTAAAGCCTGAGTACAAGGACTACACCACCAACAACATACTAGCCCGGGATCCTTGGCCAGATCTACAGAGTTAAATAGATACAACCAAAAGGGCCCTTGGTACGTTACCAAACCTCGCCTGTTCAGAGATAAATACAACTTCCTTCCTGCCTACCAATTAGACATATAACCACCTGTCATCCCCAAATTAATGCCTGCCTCCGCCGCTGAGCTTCCCCTGGACCATACCAATAAGCTATTTGGGATTGTATATATTACTCTCACGGGAGTAATAAACACTATTGTCCCTGCCGCCAGTCCATGGTTGTGGGTGGGCAAGTCAATGTACTACCTCATTAAGTTAGTGCCAATCTTTTGGTGGGCCCTGCCCACCCAGTCCACAACCCGCCAGTTCCCAAACACTAGCAAGCCAGCAGATCAGGGTTGGTTCCCTGACATTATGACAATCTAATTTAAACCTGGTACCCTGAGCCCCAAGATGTTGATTATTATTGATCATCTTGTATAATTTTTGTAATGATAATCACTTATTACACATTTATTATGACCAAGAGCCTAATTTCTTCCGCGTGGAAGAATGCAAACGTGAACCTGAACAACCCCAAGAAACCCAACCCTGCTCCAAAACTGCCAAAGGACCCTCCTCTCAGGTTCAGAATGTGATGGTCAACCAATCCCTCACCAAAGTGGAGATGTCCCAGATGGGAAAACTCACTCTTGAAGAGGCCCGCCGCGCCATGCCAGTGCTCCAACTACATTTTCAAGCCAATGTCCCGTCCTATTCCAGTGACACCAAAAAGGTGCTTGGAGTAGCTGCCATGCTATCAGAAGACGCCCTTGATTGTTTTGGCAAAGCCACCGCCAAAGACGTGGAATTCTGCCTAGATTTTGCCAAGTTTGAAGCCAAGTTGATGGCCACGGGGGAAGACTGCAACACCAGATACTACACCCTGAACTCCTTGTTAGAAATCTGGCAGGGAGCCCACCCCATCCAAGCGTACATTGACAAATTCCTCAAACTAAAGACCTGCACCCAACTGGAAGACAAACTGGTAGCCATTATCTTCCAAAAGAGATTCAACCTAGAAATGAAGGACCTGTTGAAGCACCACCTGCCCACCCTCAGCCTAGATAATCTATTTCCCCTGTGAAAGGGCTTTATTATAAACCAAGAGAATTCTGGCTCCTCCCAGACCCGCCAAAGCCAAACACCAACCCCCAACAGACCAGGAATGACACCTGAAGAGCTCCATCAGCACTACCGTGAAGGACTCTGTTTCCACTGCCACAAGGCGGGCCACTTGACTAGAGCCTGCCCTAAGAAGAGCACTGCCACAATCTCACTGGGGCAAATAAACACTTCTTCCCAGTCTTACAAATTCATCCAAGTGACCATTGAACTATTGGAGAACAAGCTCCAGATTTAAGCTTTTATTGATACAGGAGCTAATGAAAGCTTCATTGATGCCAGCCTGGAAAAGGAACTAGGCTTGATGGCTTCAGAGTGTAGCCTACAAGTAGTCATGGGAAACAGCTCTCTGGACACTGGCCATTAGTGTGAACAAGAACTTCCGTTGACAATTGAACATAATGTGTACCTGTTGTCCCTGATCCTCTTGCCAGGACTACTCCACTCCCTTATACTGGGTGACTCCTGGTCCAACAGACATGACCTGATCCTGAACTATCACAGATAAACTGCCACCTTGGGACGGCCTGAATCTTGTGACACTGTTCCGTTCTGTATGAGTCATGGCAGAGCCCCAACCAACAGACTCTTAACCATAAAGATGGAGCCCAGTGTGGGAACCTTACCTACCCCCTTCAGAAATGGGACCATGTGTTTAGAGAAGAAGAAGCCACAAAACTACCCAGCCATTCAATCTATGATCACGCTATAGACCTGTTACCAGGGACCCAACCACACCACAGCCCCATTTACAGCTGCAACCACTGCAAACAAGTGGCCTTGAAAGCATACCTGGAGGATATGACAAAAAAGGTTTCATCCAAATGTCAAAGGCCCCCTGCTTGTCACCCATGCTGTTTGTAGGAAAGAAAGATGGCGGGATGTGTCCATGAGTAAACTACCAGAAACTGAACAACATTACAATGAAGAACTGTTATCCCATCCCCAATGCTGATGACCTCTGTGATGTACTGAATGGAGCCCAGGTGTACTCAAAAATTAAACTTTGAGATGCATTCAATCAAATTCAAATTCAAATCAAAGATAGAGACAAATATAAGATGGCTTTCAAAACCAGATATGGGTTGTACAAACACCTAGTAATGCCATTTGGCCTTTGCAACTCCCCCAGCACTTTTCAAAGGATTATCAACCCTGTTCTAGGCGAGTACCTTGACCAATTTTGTGTTGCATATTTGGACAACATCCTCATCTACAGCAAGTCACATGAAGAGCACCTCCAACATCTGAACCTTATACTGGAAAAACTCTCCCAGGCCAACCTACACATCAAACTTATGAAATGTGAATTCTTTCAGCCTGAGGTCGAATTCCTGGGATGTGTGGTGAAGACCAGTGGTTTTGCTATGTCACAGGACAAAGTAGAAGCAATAACAGCTTGGCCGGTGCCCAAATACAGAAAGGATGTAAGAAGTTTTCTGGGCCTGGCAAACTATTTTAGGGATTTCATCTGAAAAAATTCTCTTATTACTCTGCCTCTGACCTGCCTTTACTCTGACAAGATCACCTTCACCTGGACTAAAGAGTGCACATCAGCATTCAAGGCCCTAAAACTTGTGTTCACCTCCGCACCTGTCCTGGCAATGCCTGACCCATCCAAGTCATTTATACTGGAAACTGACGCGTACAACTTTGTGGTGGACAGGGTCCTTCTTCAGGAAGGAGAGGATAGTATGCTACATCCTGAAGCATATTACTCCAAGAAGATGCTGCCTGCCAAAGGAAACTACCCAATCTACAAAAAGGAGATGCTTGCAATAATGAAGACCCTGAAACATTGGCACCAGTACCTATGTGACACTGAATTCACAGTAAAGGTCTTAACTGACCAAAAAAACTTGATTTACTTCTTTGAAACCAGACAGTTGAACCAGAGACAGGCCAGATGGGCTCTAGAACTGGCTGACTATACCATGACAATGGGTATAAACCTGGGAAATTTACCATAATACCTGATGCACTGAGCAGAAGAGCAGATATGATTCCCACCACAGCTGAGACCAAGGACCACAACACCCATGTACTCCTCAACCTCTCCAGCCTAGGCATCCAACCAATGTACCTGAAGATCATGGCCAGCAACCCAACATAATCAAGCACAAAAACTAGAGAAGAACTCAGCGGAACTCATTGCCAACTTGACCTCAGACCCAGAGAGCCGCCACCACAAGAAAAGATTCTCATTAAAGGGATCTACCCTGATACTACACAACCAGATCTATGTACCAGAAGGTGAAACAAGGACCAAAGTACTCATAGACTATCACAACTCAGAGATGGCCGGCCACCCTGGCAGACTCAAGACACTCCGAGGAATCAAGAAGAATTACGCTTGGCCCCAACTGGACAAAGACGTGGCCGCCTACATCAAAGGCTGTGAGACATGTGGAAGAACCAAACCCCGTAGATCCAAACCTGAAGGCTTGCTAAGACCACTAGACATACCAGCGGGACCCTGGCAGTCTGTTTCAATGGATTATATTGTGGAACTTCCCCCTTTCAATTTGTTTAATGCAATCCTAGTCATGGTATATAGACTCACTAAAATGTCCTATTTTGTCCCTACCACCACCCACTGCACTGCTGCAGAGACAGCTAGACATTTCCATGACCACATCCTACCTCAACACAGCACTCCAGCGGAAATCATCACTGATAGAGGACCACAATTCACCTCCAATTACTGGACTCAGGTGATGAAGACCTTAGGGGTAAAGCGCTGTGTATCAACCTCCTACCACCCACAGACCAACAGCCAGACTGAACAAGTGAACCAAATACTTGACCATACCTACAATGCTACTCCAATGCCAACCAAGATAACTGGGCTGAGATGCTACCCATGGCACAGTATGCCTACAATAGCAAAGACCATGCATCTACTGGAATGTCCCCTTTCAAAGACAACTACAGGTTTGACCCCACATGGGACCCTAGCATTGGAAACAAGGAAACCAACCCAGCTGGACGTGCCTGGATTGAACAGATCCACGACACCCAAACTGTATGCTTAGCAAACCTGAACCAAGCAGTAAAGACATATAAGGCCTTTGCTGATAAAAAACAGACCCCTGGTAAACCCCTAAAAGCAGAAGACAAGGTCTATTTGGACTCCTGGAAAATGCCCCTGCATGTGCCTTGCAGAAAATTAGCTCACAGAAGAAGCAGGGCTCACAAGATCACCAAGCTCATTGGAGGAGTTGCCTTCAAGTTAGACCTACCCCCATGTGGAAGATCCACAACCTGTTCCACCGTGCTTTGCTGTTCAAAAAAGATAAGAAACCCCTTACCCACCAGAAGATCAAGTCTAGCCCCCCGCCAATCCAGAAAGACTACTCAAATGAGTATGAAGTTGAGTACATCAATGGCAACCAGGTCTACTACAAGATCCCCTAGTATTACGTTAAGTGATTAGGGTACCCCCTTGAAGAAAGCACCTGGAAACCCTTGAGCAACCTAACCAAAGCCAAACAGGCCATCCAACAATACTCAGGTAGGAAGGCCCTGAAAGGAGGGATTTTGGGGGGAGAAGGGGATGATTTCAGGAATGATAATTTGGATGCTCCTGAATCCCAAAATACGGAACCAGAGTCAAACCCTGGACAAAAACCTTTGCAGACCGCCAGGCCCATAGAATGGGAGCCCAATAACCCACTACCAATTGATAAAGTTGTTGCCAACCCAACAGGACCCAAACCTGTAACTGTCATGCAGGATTCTGCAAGCAAACTGCCAGTGCAAGATGCCAGGAATTTCCTCAAGGTGCCAATACCTGACAACAGCAGTTTGCTTGGTGAAATGCACAAGTTTCCCAATGAGAGTTATTACAAACTCCTCTGAAACCCAGGAAGAGGCACTTAACCTGAAGAGGCACCCAATACCTGAATCAACAAACAGAAGGATTCAAAGTCTTCTCATCCCAAAGCGGCCAGTGGCAAAACACCAGTGCCAAGCGCCACACTGCCATCTAAGACCCCTGATGCCAAACTGCCCAAGCTCATGAAACCCAACCAGGAAATTAAGCCTGGCAGTGTGGTATAAATATCTTCCAGGTGAGATCAATCCCCATTGTCATTTTTATTTAAAGGTTATGAGATATTGGTTTTCCTAATTATTGCCGTATTTTATTCTTGTCATCTGCCAGTTAACTCAAAGATCATCTGAACCTCCTGCCAGTCCACCAGCTATGTACCGCCTGTGTCAGAAATTTTGTCATTAATGCTATTTCAATATGGCCTTTGAATAAAGATAGCTACAAAGATTTGACTGATTTTGCTTTCAAGTTTGTGAATTCCTCGTTTTACGCAAATGGGTCTGGGCCAATTTCCACCAATTCCAGAATACCATACCTTCCCTTGTCTGATCCTGGTATGACCTCATCCCAACGTGACCCCCTTGGCCACTCTATCTCTCTAATGAGTGATCACCGTCCCTTGTCTACTATTTAAGTAGAATCAAATCTCCTAATAAAGACAAGTTTATCCACATTTGTGTTGGCTTTAATATTCTTCAAGATTTTTCCTTTCCTTTCTGCCAAAAGGAATTTCACATCTTTTATTCCAGGAAATTAAGGTATGTGCCCTTAATTTTGCCCTGAAGGCTAACCCAAGGCTAGCTTTGAACCTCAAATCTTTCATTATAAAGATTTACCGCTGTGTCCTCCTGGATGTTGTCCCCAGGAGCCAAACACAACAAAATGGTGCTCACTACAGGGGCTGCAAGCCCCTTGGTTACCCTGTTCCCACGTGCATTCTCTGGTCCTTCTACCTTTGGTTCTGAAGTACCCAAGCAACATGAAGTTTCTAGTCCCCCTCTAGAAGAAGACATAACCAATGCACCTTCAACTCCCATGGTATTGGTGCTGTTCTCCGGGCCCGCGTGGGCCATCTTCCAGCTTTCTCTCTCAATTAAAAGCAAGCTTGTGCTGCCTCCTGCTCTGCTCTGGCACTGTGGCAATGCACACTATCCCTGGTTTCCGTCCCAGGAATGCTTCTGAAGACCTGTATTCCCTCCTCTTGGACTTTGGTCTCCCCCCACACTGATGGAGTCCATGGATACAATTAGCGTGTTGGTCAACCAGTTCACCCAACCCTCCCTGGTTCATCATCAACTTGCATTAGGATCCCAGAACCAACTTATAAATGCTGTAGCCACCTCTGTCTCAAACAACCATGCTCAAAATATGGCATATCAAGAATGGTCCCACAGTCTCTTTGCATGTATTTCCAATAACCAGCACAAATCACTGGCCTCTCAGAAGTACTTGACCTCCTCACTGAATTCCCTTTGTTTCTTGCTCCCTGGATACATCAAGGATCAACTATGCAAATTAGATGAGCATCAAGCAGCGTGGTGTGGACAAATTGAGGCCTTTCTGCTAAAGCATCACCAGGATTTTGAGACTCTGGTTAGCAAACTTAACCAATTCTGAGAACATATTAATTCTCAACTTGAATTGATTGGAGCTCATGTTGATACTTGGGGCCGTCATCTGCAGCATCAATATGGTCTGGATAAGGCTGCACTAGGCAACACTCTATATCAAGTACAAAATTATGTGGATGAAAGAGTAGCTTCTATTAAGGTGACTCCTCCTGCTCCTCCTGTTGAGGCCCCATCTGACTTTGAAGCCAAGGTATGAGAAGCAATAGCCGAGCTCAAGGCTACCACTTGGCGTCAATCTTCTGTTCAGAATCCCCCTCCAGTTGAACCTACTCCTGACCCTTGCATTGCTTTGCTCAATGATCAAGTAGCTACTTTGCAAGGCAAAATTGAGTATTTAAGACAACACCTCTCTAATTCTGATGACTTGTCTTCTGAGTCTGAAGATGAAGAGGAAACTGAAGTTGTTAATACTCCCGCTTATAGCAATCATGGTTGCTGCCCTGGTTTGGAAGGCCAACACCAGGCCAACTGCACACGTGCACTGGATCAGCTTGCAGAAGTAACAAATGATGTATCTGATAGGGAGGACACATTAACAAGAGAGGTAAAAAATCTCTCCTGCTTTACCAAGACAATGAATGGACAGATCATCCCCTTGATTGCTTAGACCACTTCCCTGACCACTCGCCTCAATGAGATTGCTGGCACCTTATTGGTGCAACAAATTAAGATTGACAAATTTGGAGTTGCTGCCGCCACCGCTAGAGATATTAGTGGACAGAACATCTCTACCTTGGATACCCTAGAGGAGAGCCTTCAACTCCTCTGGGCTAGACAACCTTCTGCTGAATCCAAGTTTGAAGGCAATCCTCGCATTAACATCCTCAACCCAGGTGAAAACAGTCAGTCCTCTTCCTTGTCCATTGGCTCAAATTACAAACTGATCTTCAAACAGATATTTGATCCTAAAATCTCTACCATTGCTGCCTTTCTAACAATTTACAAGACTGCAATTTGTAGGGATACTGATGAACTCAAAAAGGAACATATCTTCACTTGTCTCTATCCCACATGCCAAGAAGTGGTGGTCCCCAAGCTCCCCTCCATTGTCACTTGGGAGGACATGAAGCGCCTCCTTATTGAGGAGTTTGGAGGAGATCTTAGTTTGGAGGTCAAGAAGGATTCATTTATGCACATTTCCTTTAAGCCCAAGGAAACCCTGGCTGAGTTTGCGGATTGCTTCTACATTGAAGGCCAACAGTTAATCACCAGTCAACAGTTTACTCCCCGGGAAGCTTACAAGGCTTGTTCAAATGCTTTGAAAGTGAATCAGCTTATATGCCTACACTTTAAGGCACACAAGGCTTCACTTACTTCCATGAAGAGTATTAAGACGCTCTTGCAAGACATGCATTTGACCCATGAAGGTACAGTGGTGCGTGAAAATAAAGCCAGCAATGCTGGGACTACCTCTTGTACGCTGTGTATTATGACTCTGGGTGATGGTGGACAGACTAAGAGGCAAGGTTGTCATAACTGTGGTCAAATAGGGCACCACTTGCGTACTTGCAATAACCCCCAAGTGGAAGGTTGTGACCCCAAGAAACAGGCAGGAAAAGAGAGATCAGCTTAGAAACAGAGACACTCTCTGCTGATCAATCTCCCCCCTTGTCCTCCTTCTGATGAGGAGGCTCTGTCTTCCTCTGGCCCAACTATTCTTCACCTATTCCACAATCTCTCCAGTGATTTGGAACCTGAAGATTTGGATAGTGATGAATCTGATGGTTACAGCTACTCTGTTTTGGCTGTTCCGGAAACTATCCCTGTACCCTACAAGCTTTGCTCTGAGAAGACCACCACCACTTCCCGAGTACCTGCAAGTGAAGCTAAAACCATGGTAGCTCGCCCTTACCTAGCTCAAGCCCATTGACCTCCCGTCTTGGTTGAAAACTCTGAAGAAGCAGCAGAGTTAGCCAAAGCTCTTTTCCACAACGTAACTGTATCTCTTCCACTACAGACTGTATATAAGGAAATCCCTACTTACAGTGTATGCTGGCCAAATGGGAAAAAGAGCTAGAGGCTGCGCAAGATGTGTTGGCAGTCTTGCCTCCCTTTGGGAAAGATACAACCTGCGTGAAAGTATCAATCCAAAAGGTTAAAATCAAAGCCATCTTGTACACAGGTTCCCCAGTCAACGTGGTATCTTCAAAACTAATGAAGAAACTTAAGCTGGCCCCTGACCTCAACTACACTCAGTTTTATGGCACAGATGGCATGGCACAAACTTGGTCTATTGGTGCCTACTCCGCTCTACCCATGAGATTTGGAAAACTCCTCATTGCTTCCCCTGCCATAGTCCTTGAGAAAAAAGCTATGACCTCTTGGTTGCCACACAATTCCTTTGAGAGTATAACAGAATTCTGAACTTATGAGATGGATATCTTTTGCTCTTAGAATATGAGGTCCCTTTTATTTTTGAGGAACCTCCGCACCTCCCAGGAAAACGTCTTAAAACTTGTGTGCTTGAGTACCCCACGGGTATCTTCTCTCTCAAGTATAAGACTCACTCCTCCAACATGTGCACCCCTCCTCCTTCCTGCCCTGCGGAAGAAGGGGTACCTCTTCTTGCCCCAGCAACTATCATCATTCCTCCAGGCTCCCAGGTGGTGATTGATTATCAGATTTCTTACAAACTACCTGAAAAGCTGTTCTTGGAGCTCTACTCCCCTGAATCCTTAAGTTGTAAAGAACCCCACCTGTGTCTCGGGATTCTAGATCAAACCCACAAAGAGCCTGTACAATTACTGCTTGCCAACATGACAGCCCTGCCCATACAAGTGATCCAAGTCCAGGTTTTAGGGCATGGTTGTATACTAGGAGTAGAACAAGTGGCCTCCCTCTACCCCTTTGGAACTTTTAGTGATTTCAATCTACCTGAAGACAATCCTCAAGTTCTCTCCTTATTCACCGCTGCCGACTTCCCCCAATTGTCTCACATCTAAAAAAAGACATGTTGGACCTGCTCAATCAGTTTAGCAACATCTTTGCCTCTGGACCTACGGAATATGACCTGGCTAAAGGGGTCATCCATCAGATTGATACTGGTGATGCACCCCCTTTTTTGCCAAACCATACCGCCGTAGTAGGGTAAAGGATGCTCAGGTATCTAAGGAGCTTAAGCAGCTCTTAGACGCTGGGCTACTAGCTCTCTCTCAGAACCCTTGGGCCTCCCTGTTACTGATCCTCAAGAAGAAGGATGGAGGGCATTGCATTGTAATGGACTATCAACGCCTGAACTCTCTCACTAAGAAAGACTTGTACCCCTTGCCCAGAATTGACAATGCTCTCAGACGGCTGGGTGGTTCCAAGTTTTTCTCAGCCATGGATCTAGCCTCTTGGCTACCAGCAAGTTGACTTATCTCCTGAAGATAGAGAAAATGCTGTGCTTATCATCTCAGAAGGTCTTTTTGAACCCACTTGTATGCCCCAAGGACTCTGCAACGCCCCTGCTACATTTCAACAGGCTATGGAAGCCATCCTACGAGATCTAAAGCTCTCTTGTGTCCTCATGTATCTTGATGACATCACTGTATTCAGTGCTACCTTTACCAACTATTTGGAACACCTCAAGGCTGTCTTCATCAAGATCCGCAAAGCTGACTTGAAGCTCAAACCCTCCAAGTGCTTCTGCTTTAAAGAGCAACTTGAGTTCTTAGGTCATGGGGTCACTCAAACAGGAATCTGCCCCATGAAATATAAGGTGGAAGCCATTGACAAGATGCTACCTCCCACAAATTCTAAAGAGGTCCAAGTATTCCTTGATATGATGGGCTACTAACAACATTTCATACCTGATTTTTCTGAACTGAGTGAATCCCTTGTTCAACTGCTTTGCAACGTCCCCTTTGAGTGGACTGACAGCCAGCAATAAGCATTCAAAGAGTTGAAGGCCAAGCTCAAAGAGGCTCCTATCTTGATCTACCCTGATTAAGATAAAGAGTTCATCTTGTATACTGACGCTAGTGGAGTAGCTTTGGGTGTCATCTTAGCCCAGCTTGACAACAAAGGCAAGGATTGATATGTAGCCTACTCTTCACGGGTCCTCAATAAACACAAGAAGAACTACAGCGTCACTGAAAAGGAATGTCTGGCAGTGCTGCATGCTGTAAAACAGTTCAGGCACTACATCTATGGGACCCACTTCACGGTGGTCACAGATCATCCTTCCTCAAATGGCTGCAACAACTAAAGGAACCTGAAGGTCAACTCGCATGTTGGGCTCTGCGTCTGCAAGGATACAATTTCACTGTGATACACTGTCCTGGGGCCCAACATCAGAACACTGATGGCTTGTCAAGGAAATCCAATACTAGCTATCCACCCTGCTGACGCTGATTGCCTATACAAATTAATAGGGTACCCTGACTCTTGGACCACTGAGCCAGAAGACATTTGACTGGCACTACAAGCCCTATCCAAGGACACTGTAATTTGAGATAGGCAGCTCTTCAAAAATTCAACAATGCCTATCTACCCTAAATTTGCCCTAGCATGAGGATAGTCATTATTCTCTAAGCCCATATTGACACTGGGCATGAGGGTGTAGCCAAAACCCATGACTGGCCATGCAAGAACTTATACTGGGAGAACATGAGCCTTCTGATCCCTGATGTTCTTGCCTCCTGTCATTTGTGTCAACTCCAACGCCCTCGCCTTTCCCAACACCAATTCAAGAGCATCCCCCCTAAACATGCTTTCCAAACTGTGAGTATTGATGCTGTTGGGCCTTTCCCTTGGTCTAGGTCTGGGTGTCAATTTATCTTAGTTGCCATAGATCATTTTGGCAAATGGGTCAAAGCCAGAGCTACAAAAGATATAACTGCCAAACCACTGCTAATTTCTTGCTGCAAGATATCTTCTACCAACATGGCTGCCCTCAAGTTCTGCTTTCTGACAATAGACCAATTTTAATGCTTGCCTCATCACGTCTATTGTTGAAGCTATGGGTACCCACCAATCTTTCTCCACGCCATATAACCCTTCAACTAATGGAACTGTTGAATGAGCCAATTCCTCCCTGGTGTCCATAATGAGGAAGTTCACGCTCTCTGACGCTGCCAATTGGTATATGTTCCTCCCTGCTACCCTCTTTGCTTACTGACTCAGTAGACATCAAGTAACTGGTCAGTCCCCTTTTGCTATGGTGTATGGATGTGAAGCCGCCACCCCCTCAATCTTGGGACCTCCCTTGATTGAAGTTGATGTGTCTGCAAATCCTGAGGCCTGTGTTAAAGACTTAACTAATTTTATCATTGACATCCAAGCAACAGCTTATTCCACTGCTTACAAGGTCAAGGCTCTGGAGCTCTCCCCGTTTAAATGCTGTTAGAGCCCCCCTCCCTGAGTATCAAATAGGCAACTGGTTCTCTATTACCAGAATTGTACAGGTGGTAGAGCTCATAAGCTGGATTCCCTCTGAGTTGGTCCCTGTGAAGTCACCTTTAAAAAAGGTGTCAAGTATACTGTGAAACTACTGTCTTCTGAACGTCCTTTTGCTCATGTTCTCTCCAAATTTATTTTCAAATATCAACTCCCTGTGTCAAATCTTGAGGGGGGAGATGTTGGAAGTTGCGCCATTAATGCTATTTTGATATGGCTTTCAAATAATGATAGCTGCAAAGATTTGACTGGTTTTGCTTTTGAGTTTGGGAATTCCTTGTTTTCTGTAAATGGGTCTGGGCTAATATTCACCCATTCTGGAATACCATACCTTCCCTTTTTGGATCCTGGTATGACCTCATCCCAATGTGATCCCCTTGGCCACTCTGTTTCTCTAATGAGTGATCACTGTCCCTTGTCTACTATTTAAGTAGAATCAAATCCCCTAATAAAGACAAGTTTATCCACATTTGTGTTGGCTTTAATAATCTTCAAGCTTTTTCCTGTCCTTTCTTCCAAAAGGACTTTCTCATCTTTTATTTCAGGAAATTAAGGTATGTGCCTTAATTTTGCCCTGAAGGCTAGCTCAAGGCTAGCTTTGAACCTCAAACCTTTTGTTATAAAAATTTCCTGCTGTGTCCTCCTGGATGTTGTCCCCAGGAGCCAAACATAACAGCCTGCCAGGTGTTCCCTTTGGTCCTGTTTATTTCACAGAGTACCCCCTAAAGCCCAAGTACAAGGATTACACCGGCAACAATATACTAGCCCGGGATCCCTTGGCCAGATCTACAGAGTTAACCAGATACAACCAAAAGGACCATTGGTACGTTACTGAACCCCACCTGTTCAGAGATAAATACAACTTCCTTCCTGCCTACTAATTAGACATGAAACCACCTGTCATCCTCAAATCAATGCCTGCCTCTGTTGCCAAGCTTCCCCTGAACTATATCAATAAGCTATTTGGGATTGTATATATTACTCTCATGGGAGTAATAGACACTATTTTCCCCGCCACCAGTCCGTGATTGTGGGTGGGCAAGTTGATGTACTACCTTGTTAAGTTAGTGCCAATCCTTTGGTGGGCTCTACCCGCCCAGTCCGCAACCTGTCAGTTCCCAAAAGTTAGCAAGCCAGCAGATCAGGGCTGGTTCCCTGACAGTCACAGGGCTTGTCCAGGGAATGTTCTCTTTAGGACTCAAAATATCTGATCCGGCACAACAGGAACGTCTGATAAGAGCACCACTGATGATTGATTAGTTGGGGTTTCTTGGGGAATTTTTTCCTGAGAGGGAGTGATTTTAGATGCTTGGCATTAATGACATTTCTCCCAGAAGAAATAACAAGCTCTGATTGGGGGAATGAGCTTGGAACCTTTCTCTGATAATTTTGTGGAGCCTGCGGCTGCCCATACTTTTTACGGGTAGCCTATGAGCAAGCAGAAAAAAACAGCAATTTGGAGCTGATTAATCAAGAAAAATTGAAGGCTCATCTGTATAAGAATTTTTAAAGTGTGTAGGAGTGCCATAGGCTGGTGATTAATCCAGACCAATCTATATTATTGGAGATATTAAACCAACATACCATCATTTACATTATAACTGATGGACCGTCTGAAAAGAAATTGCTGCTCAGCATGAAGGTTTGAATTCTGAAGTGAATTTAGATGATTGGCTTGAAGTTTGGGTTATTCATCATGTGATCCACAGCCAGCCAATGATCAGAAAGTCACTCCAGGATATTCCCAACTCATGGTGCTAAAAGTGACCCATATTGCAGCCACTGAGGAGCCAGTAATCCAGAATGATGGGAATGCTAGTAAGGATGATTAATCTATTAGTGGGTTACCAACAGACTTTCAGGTTAGGGTCCTATCAATATAAAAATTGGAGGGCATGAAGGAACATATGATCCTGGAACTCTCAGGCCAGAAGAAACTGAGCAACTCAGCTATCAGGTGATGATTCCAGCAGAACTTATCATTTTGGATGGTATTTAAACCCAGGGTACACTTGTAAAATGGTATTGCCATTATGAAATGAATTAGATAATGGAACATGGTCCTACCATTTTATTCCATATTTAGTCTTAGTTGTTTTTCATTTTACTAATTTTCTAACAGAAAACTCTGGAGCCTTGCCTGCCTATCTGAGGAAGTTCCTGAAACCCAGCATGTATTTTATTGTCCTCCTGGTGCTACCTACAGTCCAGTACATTTCTCTGAATCTCTCCTCAAGCCAAAATAAAAGGAGTTCACCTTGGATAATATCCTACATTTTGACTGCATGGCTAGACAGAGAACCCCCAAGAACATTTTTCCACAAAGATGCCTGGTAAAAGCATCCAGCTGCCTTATTCTGAGATAAATATGACTATCTTCCTGCTTGCCAGACTGATATGGAAGCACCCCCCACTCCCAAACCTGACTGCCTGCCCCCAGCCCTGATATGTCACCCCCAACTGACAATCAATATGCAGGCATAGCCTATATTACCTTGGCTGGTCTAGTTGATACTATGGTCTCCTTTACTAGACCATGGGCTTTAGTAGGCCACTCAACATCTTACCTCATCAAGTTAGCACCCCTCCTATGGTGGGCCCTACCCTCCTCCCACCCAAGTAAGCTGGGGGCCAAGAATATTGGGACCCCAAATGGGATGTGGTATCCTGACAATGCTTCAGCATCTCACCCTGGGGTGCTGTAAAGCAAAGCTTTAGGAATTTTCTCAAGATTTTCTGGGATTCTAGCTTGGTATTGAATCAGGTTAGCATTGGTAACAGGTATTTGGAAACTGTGTTGGTCATTTTTTGTCTTACAGAGACAAAGTTGGTCATGTTAAATACACTTAAATTATGTGAGGTACAGATTCCCTTTATATGTAGGTGTTGTTAGGTCAAACTTCCATTAAAATACCAGTTCCTTTCAACCAAAGATCTTACTTGTATTGATTGTGGTTGATCACCTGGATATGATATTCTATTTAGAGTCTTTCTTCTTGAGGAGATGTAGCCTCTCTTTCAACTTGTTGGTTTACTTTGCTTTATTGATCTTGTCTTGCTTTTTGTACACTGGGGCCATTGTAATTAGGCATAGTTTTTGGGCAGGAGAAGATGTAATCCCAGAGTACTTCTGAAGATAGTTGGTTTATATCCATACACAAGCTCATGCAGGCACTTTCATGTTTTATGAGTTGTTTGGATGAAACAAACTATGAGCCCTGTTGGCAGCATATCTACCCAGAAGCATGGATTGTTTTTCTGATATCTTCATCAATGCTCTATGAGTGATATGTTTAGATTTTCAACCCTTAAAAAGACTTGAGGGTGTTAGGGACTACTGACTGTATGCTTTAGATCATTATTAGCAAGGTAGATGTTGATATTGTTGGTGAGGAGTTCTGGTCCTTTTTCTGTGATCAAGAGGTCTAGTTTTCTAAGCTTTTAAATTATTTAGTTGCCTATTGTGGTGATTATTAGTAACAGCCATTTTTACTACTGGTTGCCTTAAGTCTTAATACATTCAATTATAGCATCAATTATTTATTTCAATCAATAAAGAGGTTTATTTATGATCCTGATCCAAGATCAGCATGTATGAATGGGCTAAAGCTGCAAAACCTTGATATTTTTCTTGACCTAAGTTAGCACATTCTGATTGCTGTCTTCATTCCTTCCTTTCTCCCTGCATATCCCTCAATATTTTAGTGAAACAAACATTATGTAACTAACAGCCCCCAAGTTGGCTATATGGTTGTTCATTACTGTAATGACAATATCATTTTGCTTGTCTATAAAATTCTATATTCCTTTTAATAAATAACAATCCCCTAATATACATTATCTACTTGTATTACTGCACTTTGCACTGACAAGCCTTCTTAATCACAGAATAGCCTTTATTTGTGTATTGTGATTTTAAAGTACTTAATTATATTAACTATTTACTTGTTTTGCAATAGTAAAGCCTTATTGTACAGCAGACAGGACCTCATCTTCATGTTACAATGCAATAAATGATCAATTTTGAAGGGATTTAGTGAAGTATGCTGACTACCAGATGCATTGGAAACAGTTAAAATTGAGAAGATAAATTTTTAGTTTTATTTGAGAATTTAGGGGGACTCAACCCTTAGGAGTTGAACAAGAAGAAATTTTTAATACATACCAAAATTATTGACTCAGCAATTACACCTTAATCTGTAACACCTAAACCATTCCATCATTCTGGTGTGTAACAAGTCCAGTAAGAAAAGAGCCCTCAAGTGATTAATATTTTATAGCCCTTCTGATAAGCCAGGTCATATTAATTGACCCTGAGATTATGTCAATTTACCATTGTTAATTTTTTTACATATATTCAGATCCTTCTGATTAACTGGAGCTGCTGTAGCCCATTTTGAACAACAGTTTGGTTTAAATCCTCCAATTCCAACAATATTTGCAATGGTTTCTATGATTTTGCCGTTTTCTAACTGGGAAAGTTTATACCTGCCATTATAGGAACTACTGTGACAGTATCAGTATTTTAGTGCTGCTCTAGCACTCCATAATCCCAGGGCCACCAAATGTACTATCCCTTCAGTTGGCCTTCTGGAAGGGCAGTGCTGACTCAACATCCTTCCCTTCCAAGGGAACCCCAGCTGTATTATTGCCTCATCTGGTCTAGGGATGCTTACACTGTCTTAGTATAATCATCTATGAGTAATCTCTTTAACCTTATTGGTTACTAATAGAGAGCTACCCTATTGGAAAGAAAATAATGTAAAATTGACTCTCTGATACTTGACTCACTGGTGATTGACTATTAAGTAAAGTGAGAATTCAGCTTTTTTCCAGATTGACTACTGGAAATTAACACTTTTTTAATTATTGGATCTTGATATACTGAAAACTTCTAATAAAAATAATTAAGCTATACAGCTATGGTATATTAAAGTGTCCCTGGAGATCTCAAAAAATGCAACAAAAACTGTACCTTTATTAATAAGAATAATGTGAAATAAGCAATTATTTCTTGTTTTACTATTTAATTTATAATCTTCATTATAAAATTATTTTTCATTACAAAAAAATTAAAAGAAAATAAAAGAAAATAAACATAAACACAATAAAATAAGTTATGAAAAATATAAAGAAATATTAATATTTATTTGATACACTTTATATAAGTACAACAGTGAATATATTATGTTTTATTAGGAAATTAACCACAATTAAGATATTTCATTCACTTTCAACTATAACTATTCATCTCAAACTTACCATATATACATAAAAGTAGTAATATCCAATTAAATTAAAAATAAAAAATTAAAACTAAAAATCAAATGATCAAAACTAAAAAGTAAAAATTAAAGCTATAAAGTCAAAAATAAAAATCATATAAGCAAACAAGTTTATTCCTCCCCATTCTTCCCCTTCTTTATTTTGGCCCCTTCTAGGAGGGCAGTTGCAATGAGCTCAAGCTGCTGCTTGATCTCTGAAGCCTTACATTTATTCTTGGCCACATTCTGGATGGCCTTTGTGAAGAATGTTGACTTGGTGGGGGACGCAGTTGGCCAAGTCACACAGCTTGGAGATTGTTTTTCCTGCTTGTGCTGGAGGAAGGGAAAGAACTTATTGAACTTTGGGTGGAGCCCAAAGTTAGCCTTAAAATGCTTATGATAAGCCTCAAGTGCCAAAGTGGTCTTCAGCTCACCATTCACCACAGCCTGGTACATATTCTAGCTGGCCTTGGCACGGGCCTTGCCTCGCCTCTGTGTGACAACCTCCCCAATCCACTGGGGCTCAAAGTACTCAAGGAAAGGCTTGAACTCCGGGTGCTTCACTATGTAGGGATCCTTTGAGAGCACATCAAACCCCTGTGAAGTGTGCTCTGGCTTTAAAAAAGCCAAGGCACTAAATTGTGCCAGCACAAATTTGCAGATGTCCAAAGTATCCCTCCGGCTCAACCTACTAAGGTTGGCGTGAGCCTGCACATTCTGAGCAACTGCTTGGCGGTAGTGGAAGTGGCACCCCTTCACCTCCCTGCTGAATAGCTTCTCAAATGCATTGAACTGAGCAGGCTCTAAGTCTATAATGCACATGGCAGGACCAAGAGCTCTCAGCCTTACCTTTTCCTCCAAGTCCAGGGTGGCCTGGTCTTTTTCAGAGGCAGGAGGGTTGGCGCGGGTGTAGGAAAGTCTTCTTGGCATTGTTGTTGTCAGTGTCAAAACCGCAGGCTCAACCTGCCAGCAAGGTTCCAACCAAGCAGGTTTGTGACCCGCAATCCAATTACCTGGCCACTTGAAGTCAGACCCAGAAGTCAACTTGGATTACCAAATCAATCAACATGAACAAATAATGATACCTCACAGTGGATACCTCAATTTGGCACTTGACTCATTAGCAGGATCAAGCCACCCCCTCTTCCATCCAGCCATGTGATCACCAATCATGTTCCTTCTATCCATTGATTCACAATAGCTATATAATCACTATCTCACAATAACAATTATTATCAATCCTCTAAATATTTTTCCCTTATAACTTTGCTAAAACAGCACAGTTACAACATTGTAGCACAGGTAGGCTCTTCATCCTACCTTATCTTGAAAAATGCCCACATGTTGCCCGCATACCCCGCGGCCAACAAATCCTCAACAGAATTATGTCTGGCCTCCCGCCCAACTGGACTCCGTATACTCCTGGTATCACAATACCTGATGGTTTTGTCCTCTACCAAAACACGGAGATCCTGCTACCCGCCTTCAACGCCATGTCTGCACAAGGTTTCTTTCAGGCATCTCCCTTGATGCCACGACCAGCTGAAAAAACCACATGCCCGCCTATGTAGCACAAAGACTTTGCAGCGCCGCCTTGGAACCCTTTGTGGGGGCCAACAATGACAATTCTGCCGCATGGATTCAGTCTGCCCAAAGCAAGCTGGCTCAGATGGAGTGCCCACAACTTTTTTGGATTGCGGAGATTTCCATTTGTCTGACCCATGACGCTGGCACTTGGTGCAACAAGTGGCACAAAGAGCACACCAACAAGAACTGGGACACTTTCAAGCAGGATTTCTTGGCAAGATTTGTGCTTAAGGATACGGCACTCATGATCATACACCAAGTAAAGAACCTAACACAGACAGGCACCGTCAAAGAACTCACCCGCGCCTACAAGGAACTCTGTCTCTGCGCCCCATCCGACATAGCCTTTGACACTCCAGTAACACACCTCATGTACTACAACGCCCTCAAGTTGCACGTAATGAGACATGTGATCCTGGACCAAGTTACCAACCTACAAAGCCTGTACTGTGAAGCAGAAAAAGCGGAGCAAACATCCAACGCTCTACACAAGGCAAAGACTGGGAAACAAGAGAGACCCAAGGACTCACATTCAAGTGGGTGTTCCTCTTGACCACCTCCTGGGGGTAATGGTAACAACAACAACCACAAACCCACAGGATTGAATGGAAATGGGAACAGAAATAACAGACAATCAAATTGTACCCATTTCTGTGTCACCGCCACCCAAGGTAACCAAGATGAGGGGAAAGCCCAGGGAGAGCACTAAGCAAGCCAAGCTCTTCCCACACAACTCCTGACTCGCCCAACAATGAATACCAACCCAAGGACGTGGACCAATGCCCAATGATCCAAGTGCCCTCAGAAGACCCAGTGCTATACACCATCACCAGACATCCCAATAAATTGATGTCTTACCCTTTCTGCTTTTGCAGTTACACAGGCTCAGCTCTCTTGGACTCAGGTGCAGATCAAACCTTAGTCAACAGCATCTTTGTAGATAAATTCAAGCTGGCTACTAATCCTTTGTGGATTAATAACGTGGTCCTGGCTGATGAACATCACATTGCTGTGACAAAAGAAACTGCCCCCTTCTCTGTCATGCTCAAGAACCTCCACTCCATCATCCAAGGTCCCGTCATTGACTTCCCTAAGTCTGACATTGTACTGGGACTGGACTCGTTATGGAAAAACAACCCCCACGTGGAGTGGGCAACCTCAGTGTTGACCATCAAGCGTGAAAGTGTCAACCACCAAATCTACCCAGACTCTGTAGACCAACTCCTACAAGACCACGTAATTTTGTACGCATCACAGAGACCTCGGATGAGAAGGAAAACCTGAAATCAATTGACTGGGACTCCTGTCAGTATGAAATCATACACTTCAAGGACCACCAGGACACCTCCACGCCGCAAGATTGTAACATTGTGGCCTGTCACCCAGAAATCTTTAAGGAAGTGTTACCTGGTCTACCCCCTGAGAAGCACATCCAACACTCTATCCAACTCAAGGGGGCCGTACCCAAGGCATGCCCCATTTACAGACTGATCCCAAACAAGGACAACGCCCTGCACGCCTATCTCAAGGAAGCACTGGAAAAAGGACTTATCCGCCCCTCACAGTCTCCCTTTGGGACCGCTGTATTCTTTGTGGCTAAAAAGGACAGTACCTTACGCCTGGTCACAGACTATTGCGCCTTAAATGAAGTCACCATTAAGAATTGTTACCCATTACCACTAATTGACAATCTCTTTGACGCCTTAGGAGGAGCCTCTGTCTTCTCCAAGATTGATCTAACTGCAGGCTATAACCAGATTTGTATCAAGGAGGAAGACATCCCCAAGACAGCCTTCCGCACCAAGTATGGTTCCTACAAATGTGTGGTACTCAACTTTGGCATGACCAATGCCCCGTCCACCTTTGTGACCTTCATTAACAAAGTGTTTGCACCACACATGGGCAGACACACCCTTTTGTACCTGGATGATATCATTGTCTACAGCCCCTTGATAGAACAGCATCACAAGGACCTGGAAGAAGTCTTTGCAACCCTGGAACAACACAAACTGTTGGCCAAGCCCTCCAAATGCTAGTTCTTCCGGGAGCAACTACCCTTCTTGGGACACATAGTCTCAAAGGACGGCATCAAACCCAACAGTCAAAAGATACAGGCCATCTGCAAGATGCCACCTCCCAAGGACAAGTCAGAACTACGCACCTTCTTGGGAATGGTGGCCTATGTACAATGCTTCATACCCAACTGTGGCGTCTTGACTGCCCCTTTGTCCGCCATAACAGGCGCCAAGTCCAAGTTTGTATGGACCCCCCAATGTGACCTCTGTTTTAGACATCTCAAGAAAAAACTCACAACAGCTCCCATCTTACAATACCCCAAACAGGATGGAGAATACCAGATGGAAACCAACGCTTTGGATGCATCCATTGGGGAGTTCTGCAAATTAAGAATAGTGACAGTGACTTCCTGCCCGTAGCCTACAAGTTGCGCAAGCTGACAGATGACAAGTGTAGATACCCTATCCACAACAAGAAACTACTGGCCATTGTACACTGCCTAGTCAAATGGCGCTGTTACCTAGAACGGCAGGAAGAATTCACAGCACTAACCAATCATAAGTCGCTCATCTATTTCAAGACACAAGCAAACCTGTCACACCGCCAAGCGCGGTGGATGGAAGTCTTAGAAAGGTTTAACATGCTCATCCAATATAAGCCCGGGGCCAAACTTGCCATGGCAGACGCCCTGTCCCACCTGTATGTCTGCGCTTCTAGGGGAGAGAATGGGCTCAACCCAGACTGGTCTCTCCTAGTGCTCTGTACAAAAGATGAAGGGTTCCCCGCAGGCACAACCAATATCACCAAAGAAACGGTCATTAAGAATGAGCACCTCTTTGCTGATGTATACAGGACTCTTCACAGAAAGATGTCAGATGGCAAACCATCCCCTACATCCCCACACATCAACAAGTCAATACCATTCTTTGCTACCACAGAGATCTTGGACATACCAAGAGCCAAAATCTATACAAATTCCTAAAACATAAAGCCTGGTGGCCAACCTTATACTGTGATGTCCAAGAAGTGTTTGAACAGTGCGAGGTCTGCAAAAAGTTTACCAGAAGCCAAACCCCGCCTAAGTCTGTACTCCCCATTCAAACCCAACTACCGTTCAAGGTATGGGCTCTGGACATTGTGGGCCCCATGCCAGGAAAGCACAACAACAAAAAATATATCACTACAGCCATCAATTTTGCGACAAGGTGGACAGTAGCCCAAGCGGTGAAATTGCACACCAGTAACAACGTCCAACAATTCATTGGCAAAGAAATTATCAGTAAGTTTGGAAAGCCAGAACTCCTGATAACCAATGGGGGCAAAGAATTGACCTCCAAAAAACCCAACGTTTACCTCGTCAAAAAAGGGGTCAAACACACTATCACTACACCATACCATCCACAGGCCAATGAACGCGTAGAGCGGCTTAATGGTAGCCTCATGCAAGCCCTAGCCAAACTCACTGCCGGGAGACCTGATAACTGGTATAAGCAGCTACCAACTGTGTTACTTGTGTGCCAAACCCAAGTGAACAGATCCACAGGGAAAAGCCTGTTTGAACTGGTATACGGCACACAGCCTAATATCATTCAAGCATTGACAGGACCCAAATTGGAAATTCCAAGTCAAGTCCCCCCTTGTTCTGATCCTCAAGTAATAGAGGCCAACATCAAACAAGCAGCCAAAGAAAAGGAACACTTACAAAAGACCTTCATTCCCATCTGTCAAAGACATGAAGTTGGGGACAAAGTCTGGGTCATACATGTTGACAAGAGCAAACTATAACCCAAAAAATTAGGGCCAGTGATAATCCTAAAGGTAAACAACAATAACATTTACCTTGTGCAAGGACTTGGGAAACACAAACAAGACAAGACGCTACACCACAACCCCCTACGACCTTGCAAAGCAAGACAGAAGCAACAAGAAACTGCCCTGCCTGCCATCAAACAACAACTGGTTCAATACTGCGCCCAGGCTCCTGACAACCTCCCCAACAACCTGCCTCCTGAGGAGGCCAACTTTCAGCCGGGGGGGTGTCAAAACTGCAGGCTCAACCCGCCAGCAAGGTTCCAACCATGCGGGTTTGTGACCCGCAATCCAATTACCCAGCCACTTGAAGTCAGACCCAGAAGTCAACTCGGATTACCAAATCAATCAACATGAACAAATGATGATCCCTCATGGTGGATACCTTGATTTGGCGCTTGACTCATTAGCAGGATCAAGACACCCCCTCTTGCATCCAGCTGTGTGATCACCAATCATGTTCCTTCTATCCATTGATTCACAATAGCTATATAATCACTATCTCACAATAAAGATTATTATCAATCCTCTAAATATTTTTCCCTTGTAACTTTGCTAAAACAGCACAGTTACAACATCAGGAAGAAGGGAAAGTGCTTGGCAGAGGATGAAGAACATGCAGGTATAGATGGCCTCAGTGGCCCCAGGAAGAAGAAAGAACATAAGTGGAATCACCCAGATGTCAATCTGGGCATGGACCATCCAGAGCTGCTTGAACATCTGGGGAAAAGTGGTGAAGGTACCATCAACTAGCCAGGTTGACGCCCTTTTCAACTCCATCAGGTTCTGCTGAGTTGAGTAGCAGATTATACGGTCCTTGGCTGCAGGCCCATCATCATGAAGCAGGAAGCAATCCCCACTCGGAAGTTGCTTAAGCTCATGAGTGAGTGTGAGATCAGAGAGGACGTCAGAAGCCTTGGGGGGAGGGGGATTGGCAGCAATACACTTATTGCTGATGAATTTGACCAACTGCTCCTGTGTTGTTACCAACTTGAGATTGTCTGGCTTCAGGTGCTGGAGGTCCTTAATAGCCAGATCAGAAGTGCAGATGTTGGCAGAGGTGGGAATGACCTGAACAAGGTACCATTTAAGCATCCTTGTGATTGAGTGATTAGGGGCTCACAGGTGTGCTCCCCCTTCTCATCTGTGACCTGTTCCCAGCCTTTGGTATTCAGACAGGCACCACAAGTCTTATCCTCACAAACAAAGTGCTTGATCTTGGTGGCGCGCTTTTGATTATTAAAATTGAAGATTTAATTATCTGCAACATAGCCAGGGCCGCCTTTTACAGACATGATGGGGGGAAAAGGGGGAAGTGCTTGGGGACTTTGAAATCTCTGTCCACATTACAGATGTTGTGAATATCCAGTGGATCACAAGCCACATGGCCAGAAGCTTTAGACTTCTTGGAGCATTTCTCTGCCTTTTTTTAGGGGTCCAAGGAAGGAAGGGGAGAAGGGACATCAGGGGGGAGGGGAAGGGTTCTTTGAGGCCTCCTTTTTCTTGCCAGAAGATGATGTAGAGTCCTTAAATCCTTTTCTTTCTTGATTTGGTGCTCTTTTGTGGGCTCAGAGTCAGCCTCTGACTCATAAAAAGAGTGATCAGTGAGATTGTCATCACTTTTATTTGGCAAGGACTTGCAGGAGGAAGATGAAAGTGAAAGTGAAGGGGGAAATGAGGGTGGAGGGGGAGGGGTGGAAGGAGAGGGAGTGGGAGTCTTTGCCTTTGCAGGCTTCTTGGCACACTTGTGGGTAATTGCAGGGTCCTTTGAGCCCTTTGAGGCCTGGCGTTTGGACTGATTGCTTGATTTGGATGATCTAGGTTAAAAAATTAGTATTGTAAATGAAATAATTGAAAGGATATATTAAACACAAAGAGGTGAAAAAAATCAAAATACAAGAAAAAGTATGTAAATAAAGTCTTATTTATCAAGAAAAAAACATAACAAAATAAATAGAAGCAAAATAGAAACTCAAAGTATAGACATAAAGGTTAAAACATAGAAAATAAGTGATTTTATGATGAAGCATCAAAGATTTTAGGTTCAGCATAACATCTTAGTGCTAAATCAATGAAAAGTATCATTAAAAATAAAATAAAAATATATAAATTATATGAGGAGTAGCAGAGAGAGTAGCAGATTATAATTGCAAAAAAGAGTTATTATGTAAAATTTTTTATTGGGGGATAAATATTCAAAACATAGTAAAGTGTCAAGTTTGGCTTTGTCAATCAGCTGGAAAAAAGCTGAATTCTCACTGTTGAGCTTCCTGGAGTCAAGTAAAAAAATCAAATTTACTATTTTTTTACTTATAAAATTTGCTTAATTTAAAAACAAGTCTGAAATTTAACCCAAAAGAAAGGCAGTTTTATATGCCTAAAAATTAAAGAAATACAATATAAGTTAAAAAAGTAAATGAGTGGGAAGGTATTTATTAGTGATAATTTTATTTTTTGGGGGGGCTGGGAGTGTTTTATTTACCATAGTTTTAGTTAAAACATTAAGAAGCTCTCTGTACTAGTCCCCCAGTTAAAGTGTCAAGTGAATGGGTGTTGAGTGGTGCTATAGTGTGTCACTTATTAATTTAGCCTTAATTCCAAGCCTTTGATTAGTTAGATCTAAAACCAATTGTGTGTCAAGTGAATAGTGTCAAACAGAGAGGGAGTTGAGCTTCTGTTTTTTATAAATTACATATTAAATCTATTAATAAATTGGGCTTAATTTATGTGGCACCACTTAATCTACAACCCCAGAAATGACATAATGTAAAAAAGTGGGGTATTTGAATAATGTATATACTACTAAATCCAGTATAGTTGTCACAAATGACAAACTCTTGTTAACAATGCTCATGGAAGAATCTCAGCTACATGATTTGAACCCTGGCCGCCCACATTTTTTTGGGCTCAAACCAGAGCCAAATTTGACTTTGGTGAAACTCCTGAGACCTACCAACCTAGAGTTAACTGTGCCAATGCCTTGCCTGCAAAATGATCCTGTTAGTTCTGCCAGTGAGAGTGCAGTCCTTTTCAGCAATTCCAAGATAACTGGGGCCACCGCGGCTGGGGAATTGAAGAAACTTCCCATGGAATGTGGGCCGCCCGGGGATGACAAATCCTGCAACTCAAAAAAGTAATTTGATTTCCCATCCCAATTCAGCCAATGAGGGATCCCCCGTGTGGGATACCACCAAGGGTTGCCAAACCTTGGTAGATAGTACTGCCCGGTCCAAGGGAGATTACAAAAGTTTTCCTATAGCAGAGAGGCATACTTATACCCTGGGCTGCCAGGAAGTTGCCCATTGCTATTCTTGCAATGAAGTGATATGAATCTTTGGTTCAACCAGGTCATTTCATATTTGATTTTAGTTCTATTTCATTTGCAGTCTAACCTCTGCAGCCTTGTTCTCCAAGACTATCAACCCCAAGAAACCACAGACCAACTGCCCAAACTATATTGTCCACCAGGAGTACCCTTTGACCCGGTACATTTCATGGAATACCCACCCAACCCGGCATATTCATAGTTCACTCTAGAAGAAATCCTGCTTTACAAACCTGAGGTTAGGGATTGAGATACTGATAACATTGGCAGAGAAGGAGCCTGAACTACCATGCCCCCTTTTTTATTCCAAGATAAATATGATTACCTGCCAGCCTACCAAGTTCCAATGACCCCGCCCCTCACCCTGTGGCCCAACTGTCCGCAGGAATCTGTGGCCGCCAATGAATCCACTTCAACACAGCTATTTGGAGTGATGTACATCACTCTTATGGGCTCATGGATTCCATGGTTCTCTCCAACAGTCTCTGGGCCATCCTAGGCAAATCCTTATCCTATATTATAAAGTTAGTTCCTATCCTGTGATGGTCCCTACCTTCTGAACCTGTGGGCCGTCTGCCCACAAGTTCTCAGAAACCTCACATGGGTTAGATCCCTGACAATAGTAGTGCTTGGGAGCTTAATCAATAACTATGGACACTAATAATAAAAATTTAATATTGAATAGTAAAAATTTTATAAGCACATATGTGTTTTATTAATAAAATTGGGATTTGGCTTAAAAAGTGTCAAACTGGCTGCTTTTTCTTTTAGAGTCTTGAACACAAGTGATTTTAATTTTCATTACTAAATTTTCACATAAACTACCCCTTAAATTGGTCTTTGAACCAACAGAATTATTAAAAAGAGTCAAATTCCAGTAAATTTAATCTTGGATTTTGGTTTCAACCCCCTAAATTACTAGTAAAAATTAGCTTACAATTAGTTAAGCCAAAAATATCATTAGATTTACATATGCAGCAGTTGACTTTGCCACAGTTTCCTATTAAAATCCCAAGGTAAAATCAAAAAACCAACATCTACCTCTCTCAGGCAACTATTCTCTTCTTGGAAAACATCAGCCCATGCCTGAAAAATTGCTTCACATGTGAATTGTCATATAGATTCTCTTCAAGGAGGCTGATGTGCTGCTCTTAAGTAGCCAGCATCTCTTGGAGCCTTGAAAACTTCTTGGTTTTGAGTTTGTCTTGGCTTTGGCATCAACTAAACAAGATAATTTTCTCTGCTTGGAAGCTGTTGACCTTCTTTTTGACCTCATCAAAATCATAGTGGATAAAGATAAGTCAATTCCTGATTCTTTGACCTCCTCTTATAGATTTGGTTAGATTTTTAGTGCTCCAGTATTTTTCTGTTAATCATGGCACTTGAAGGGAAAGGGGTCACCATGGAGTTTTGGTTATCACTAATAAAGGGTAGTGCAGACAGACGCTGTTGCAGTATGGTGACTCCCTGGGCCAGTTCCTGTATGACTGGCTTATTTTCCTTAATATGGTTTGATACTGAAATAATCCAAAGGGATTCAATCCTTTGTACCTGTCAGGAATATTCCTGACATAAATCAGATTTCTACTGAGGTATCATGCTGGGGAAAAATAGGAGATTCCACCATCAAGGATTCACAATTTAGTGGGGATTTCCCCCCATTAATTGGGGAAAATAAAAATAAAATAAAAGTTGAAACGGGACTTGGTCAACACTGGATTAATTTATCATCCAGGAAGGCACCTGCCACGCCTGCCAGCACCCTCTGCCAACCCCCCAGCACCCAGCCAGCTGCCAGCGGGCCTCTCACCAGCCTCCTGCCGCCCAGGCACCTGACCACCTGCTTTCTCTCCAGGTCCCAGCCTGCACCCAGCGGGCCAGCCGCCAGCTTACCCGCTTGCCCCCTGGGCCCCAGCCACCCACCTGGGTCCCAGCCCCCCCCTCCCCAGCTAATCAGAAACCACCACCCAATGTAACCAATCAAATAAGTCCCTGGAAAAAGGACATGCTTTTAAGAACAATCCCTGCCCACCAGAAGAGGGCAAAACTCAAGTTCTAAATGTGACCCATAATTCTACCCAGAGCCAATGGTTTTCTGAGTCCCAAGCCACAAGGTTGAGTCCAGACTCCAACCAAACCATATTTCCCAAGACAAAAATACATCTTGAAGACCTCATAAATTGTCACCACCACATGACCCCATGCCCATGAAAGATTATTGGCCCCAGTCAAGAATGGCCAAACCCACAAAAGATAACAGAAGAACAAGAGTTTGGCCATCTTCCCAAAAACCAACTGCTATTCCTAGCTTCCAAGCTTTTGGGATCCCCCATCTCCTGCTTCCACTCCCATTTGCAAATCTTTGCACAGTAGAAAGCACTATAAATAAAGAATCCCTCCTCAGTAATAGCTTGTTCTATTATTGAGTTTAATACCCTCAATAAAGCTAAATTCACCTTTCAACTTCCAAGTCAACTCTTAGTTAGTTTGCCCCAGCCTACAACCTCTAATCTAAGGAATATCAAAACCGCAGGCTCAACCCGCCAGCAAGGTTTCAACCAAGCGGGTTTGTGACCCGCAATCCAATTATCTGGTCACTCAAAGCCAGACTAGGAAGTCAACTCAAATTACCAAATCCAACAACATGAACAGATGATGATCCTTTACTGTGGATACCTTGTTTTGGTGCTTGACTCATTATCAGGATCAAGCCACCCCCTTCTTCTGTCCAACCGTGTGATCACTAATCATGTTCCTGTTATCCATTGATTCACATGAACTATATAATCACTATCTCCCAATAAAGATTATTATCTAGATTCTAAATATTTTCCCCATGTAACTCTGCTAAAACAGCACAGTTACAATATTGGTATCACAGGTAGGTTCTCCATCCTACCTTATCTTGAAAAATTCCGCCTGTTGCCCGCACACGCCGCGGCCAACAAATCCTTGACAGAATCATGTCTGGCCTCCCACCCAACTGGACTCTGTACACTCCTGGTACTGAGATATCCAATGGCTTCATCCTATACCAAAACACAGTGATCCCGCTACCTGCCTTCAACACCATGTCTGCATAAGGTTTCTTTCAGGCTCCGCCATTGATGCCGCAACCAACCAACAAAACCACCATGCCCGCCTATGTAGCTCAAAGACTACAAAGCGCCGCCTTGGAACCTTTTGCTGGGGCTAACAACAACAATGATGCCGCATGAATCCAGTCCGCCCAGAGCAAACTAGCTGAGATGGAATGCCCACAGCAATTTTGGATTGCAGAAATTTCCATTTGCCTGACCCATGACGCTGGCACCTGGTGCAACAAGTGGAATGAAGAGCACACTGACAAGAACTGGGATATCTTTAAGAAAGACTTCCTGGCAAGATTTGTGCTTAAAGATACAGCGCTCATGATCATTTGCCAAGTGAAGAACCTGACCTAGACAGGCATTGTAAAATAACTCACCCGCGCCTACAAGGAACTCTGTCTCTGTGCCCCATCCAACATGGCCTTTGACACCCCAGCTACACACCTCATGTACTACAACGCCCTCAAGTTGCACGTAATGAGACATCTAAACCTGGATCAAGTGACCAACCTGAAAAGCCTGTACCGTGAAGCAGAAAAAGCGGAACAGACGTCCAATGCTCTGCAAAAGGCACAAACTGGGAAACAAGAAAGACCCAAGGATTCCCATTCAAGCAGGCGCGCTGCTTGACCACCTCCTGGAGGCAATGGGAGCAACACCAACCACCAACCACAAACCCACGGGTTCTAATGGACATGGGAATGGAAACAATGGCCAGTCAAACTGTACTCATTTTTGCGTCACCGCCATGCAAGGCAACCAAGATGAGGGAAAAGCCCAGGGAGAGCACTAAGCAAACCAAGCTCTCCCCAAGCAACTCCTGACTTGCCTAACAATGAATACCAACCCAAGGACGTGGGCCAATGCCCAATGATCCAAGTGCCCTCAGAAGACCTGGTACTATACACCATTGCCAGACATCCCAATAAATTGATGTCTTACCCTTTCTGCTTTTGCAGTTACACAGGCTCAGAACTCTTGGACTTGGGCGCAGATTGAACTTTAGTCAACAGCAGCTTTGTAGATAAATTCAAGCTGGCTACTAATCCTTTGTGGATTAATAACGTGGTCCTGGCTGATGAACACCACATCACCGTGACAAAGAAAACTGCCCCCTTCTCTGTCATGCTTGAGAACCTTCACTCCACCATCCAAGGTCCCGTCATTGACATCCCTAAGTTTGACATTGTACTGGGACTGGACTGGTTACGGAAAAACAACCCTCACGTGGACTGAACAACCTCAGTATTGACCATCAAGCATGAAGGGGTCAACCACCAGATCTACCCTGATTCTGTGGACCAACTGCTACGCACCCACGTCTTTGTGCGTATCACAGAGACCCAGGACAAAAAGAAAGACTTGAAGTCAATTGACTGAGACTCCTACCAGTACGAGATCATACACTTAAAAGACTAACAGGATACCTCCACGCCTCAGGACCACAACATTGTGGTCTGTCACCCAGAAATCTTTAAGGAAGCGCTACCTGGGCTGCCCCCTGAGAAGCATATTCAGCACTCTATCCAACTCAAGGGAGCTGTACCCAAGGCGCGCCATATCTACAGGCTGACCCCAAATGAAGACAAAGCCTTATGCGCCTACCTCAAGTAGGCATTGGAAAAAGGACTTATCCGCCCCTCACAGTCTCCCTTTGGGGCCACCGTATTCTTTGTGGCTAAAAAGGATGGTACCTTACGCCTGGTCACAGACTATTGCGCCTTAAACAAAGTTACCATTAAGAATTGTTACCCACTACCACTTATTGACAACCTCTTTGATGCCTTGGGATGAGCCACTGTCTTCTCCAAGATTGATCTAACTGCAGGCTACAATCAGATTTGTATCAAGGAGGAAGACATCCCCAAAACGGCCTTCCACACTAAATATGGCTCCTAAAAATGTGTGGTACTCAACTTTGGCATGACTAATGCCCTGTCCACTTTTGTAACCTTCATGAACAAAGTGTTTGCGCCCCACATAGGCAAAAACGCCTTAGTGTACCTGGACAACATTTATGTCTACAGCCCCTTGGTGGAACAACACCACAAAGACCTAGAGGCAGTCTTTGCTACCTTGGTACAACACAAACTGTTGGTCAAGCCCCCCAAGTTCCAGTTCTTCTGTGAGCAGCTACCCTTCCTGGGACATATAGTCTCAAAGGATGGCATCAAACCCAACAGCCAAAAGATACAGGCCATCTGCAAGATGCCACCACCCAAGGATAAGTTGGAACTCTGCACCTTCTTGGGAATGATGGCCTATGTACAACGTTTCATACCTGACTGTGGCGTTTTGACTGCCCCCTTATCTGCCATAACTGGCACCAAGTCTAAGTTTGTGTGGACCCCCCCCCCCAACATGACCTCTGTTTTAGGCGTCTCAAAGAGAAGCTCACAACAGCTCCCATCCTGCAATATCCCAAACGTGACGGGGAATACCAGATGGAAACCAACGCCTCAGATGCATCTATCAGGGGAGTACTACAAATTAATAATAGTGATGGTGACTTCCTGCCTGTAGCCTACAAATTGAGGAAATTGACAGATGGCAAGTGTCAATACCCTATCCACTACAAGGAACTTCTGGCTATTGTGCACTGCCTAGTCAAATGACGTTACTACCTAGAACTCCAGGAAGAATTCACAGCACTAACCAATCACAAGTCACTCATATATTTCTAGACTCAAGAGAATCTGTCGCGCTGCCAAGCGCAATGAATGGAACTATTGGAGAGATTTAACATGCTCATCCAGTGAATTCTGGGGCCAAGCTTGCCATGGCAGACGCCCTGTCCCGTCTGTATGTCTGTGCTTCTAGACAAGAGAATGGGCTCAATCCATACTGGCCTCTCCTGGTGCTACAAACAAAAGACAAAGGTTTCCCCCTGGCACAACCAACATAACCAAAGAAACAGTCATTAAGAATGAGCATCTCTTTGCTGACGTATATGGGACTCAGCACAGAAAAATGACTGACGGTACAACCATTCCCTACATCCCTACACATCAGCAAGTCAACACTATCCTTTGCTATCACATAGACCTTGGACATACCAAGAGTAGAAACCTATATGAGTTCCTAAAACATAAAGCCTGGTGGCCAACCTTATACTGCAATGTCCAAGAAGTTCTAGACCAATGTGAGGTGTGCAAAAAGTTTGCCAAAATAAAAACCCCGCCAAAGTCAGTACTTCCCATACGCACACAACTACCTTTCAAGGTATGGGCTCTTGACATTGTTGGTCCCATGCCAGGAAAGCACAATGACAAGAAATACATCATCAACGCCATTGACTTTGCAACAAGATGGCCAGTAGCCCAATCAGTGAAATCACACACCAGCAATGATGTTTGACAATTTATTGGCAAAGATTTGACCTCCAAAAACACCAACGTATACCTCACCAAGAATGGGGTCAAACACACCGTAACAACACCATACCACCCACAGGCTAATGGACAAGTAGAGCGGCTTAATGGTAGCCTTGTGCAAGCCTTAGCCAAACTCACCGCCAGGAGACCTGAAAACTGGTATAAGCAGCTACAGACTGCATTACTTGTGTGTCAAACCCAAGTGAACAGATCCACCAGGAAAAGCCCGTTTTGAAATGGTATACGGCACACAGCTAAATATCATTCAAGCATTGAAAGGACCTAAACTGGAAATTCCAAGTGAGGTCCCCCCACACTCAGACCCTCAAGTGATGGAGGCTAATTGCGAGCAAACAGCCAAAGAGAATGAATGTCTGCAAAAGACATTTGTTCCCATCTGCAATAGGCATGAAGTTGGGGACAAAGTATGGGTCATGAATTTTGACAAGAGCAAGCTACAACCTGAAAAACTGGGGCCAGCAATCATTCTAAAGGTAAATGACAATAACACTTACCTTGTGCAAGGGCTTGGCAAACGTAAACAAGACAAGACCCTACACCATGATTGTCTACAACCCTGCAAAGTAAGACAGAAACAACGAGAGACTGCCCTACCTGCTACAGAACAGCAACTAGTTCAATACAGCGCATGGGCTCCTGACAACCTGCCCCCAGAGGAGGTCAACCTTCAGTTGGGGGGTGTCAAAACCGCAGGCTTGACCTGCCAGCAAGGTTCCAACCAAGCGGGTTTGTGACCCGCAATCCAATTATCTGGTCACTCAAAGCCAGACTAGGAAGTCAACTCAAATTACCAAATCCAACAACATTAACAGATGATGATCCTTTATGGTGGATACCTCGTTTTAGTGTTTGACTCATTATCAGGATTAAGCCACCCCCTTCTTCTGTCCAACTGTGTGATCACTAATCATGTTCCTGTTATCCATTGATTCACATGAACTATATAATCACTATCTCCCAATAAAGATTATTATCTAGCTTATAAATATTTTTCCCTGTGTAACTCTGCTAAAGCAGCACAGTTACAACAGGAAGATGAATCACCTAATCTTCATAGCTGTGCTTACAGCTTGCCTTGGAATTGGGGGATATCAACAGGGATCATAATTCTTTGGATCTTCATCAGAAGGGCTAGGTCATAACTACCACTATGATCCTGGACAACTCAACTCTTTACACACCAGTTCCTGGCCTTTCCTTGTGTCTCCACACTCTACCCTGTCCATTGTGGTGTATACCTCCCTTTACTACGTGCTGACCTACTTTGCGGGGAGCTTTGGAAGATACAACATCCAGACAAAGTCTTCTGGTGGTTGATGGCCATCTATCAAATTGTCACTGCCTTGAATGGCTTCCAGTTCTAAATCTTCAGACATACCTTCTTCAATTAGTGCCTTGATGTCTGTGTATTACAGTACCAGAGAGTTTAGGCCACTTGATGGGATACCAAGGAATTGATACAGTGCTCCACTGTCTCAGACCAGGGAATGATACTGTTCTGTGCAGAAAGAGCTTCTGAGAATTGCTTATTCTAAGCTCAGATTTTATTTGAGGTTAGCATATCACAGTTTTAGGAAGGCCAGCTGATTTGTAACTAATGTACCCTGGCCGTGCACTAAGCTCTACAGACGCCTCAGGTGCACTTGGTTATGAAAAATTGTAGGATAATCAAAGTTCTGGATATATTCCTTGGCATGTTTTGCTATGCAAAGGTATCTGCAGAGTTAATTCATTCTCACTAGGCTGATGTTTTGTAATCTGTCTAGAGAGAACTTGGATGAGAGATGCTGGATGTCTAGAAGATGAGTTTGTCGACTGCTGTTGTCATGGCCGGGCATGGTATCAGGCTTGTCTGCAAACAGGGACAAGGGGCAAGCCTGGAACATCCAGTACACAACTGGGGCAATTCTCAACATGTAGTTCACATAAGAGGCCCAGGGTTGCCAGGCATCCATATAGGGAATCACTTTCTCAGTGAAGCCCAATAAGATGACATAGGCAAACTCAAGCTTACTGTAATTTTATGAGGGATAGGGAGAATCTTCAATAGGCTTGCTCATCTGGTTGACAGGCTGCCAGCACAGAAGAAACTTTGGTGCAAGGGAGGAAGGCAGACAGGTCCTATGCTTTGATTGAAAGCCCTGTCAGGAGGATGAAAAACTGGTTCTGTATGAGCAAGGGCAATTGTATCTTGCCTGAAGCTCCTTTGGACCAGTTGGGTTTGGGGTTCTTCTCTGCAGGAGGATAACAGTGAGGTTGATGTGATAAAGATATTATAAAGATATTATAAAGTCTTTCAATTTTTTAATGTTCAAATGGTATAAACAGCAATTGTTCATTAGATAAAGATGTCAACAAGGGAAGGTTTGTCAGTTTTCCCAGCTATATCCTGCTGAGAAACCGCATTTGTACTTACTGTCAACTCCTTATTGGCTGTTAAATGGTCATTCTTAAGCTGAGTCCCATTGGCAGGCCCTGATTCATTAGTTAAGGGAATCAATTCACTATTCTTGTCCTGGGGAAGCTGGCAGGAGATTTTAGGGTCATTTGGCAGCTCAAGCACTAATTCCTTGGTCTCAGAGGGAGTGGGCTAACTAAAAACTTTTTGCTTGGTGTTGGAATGTTTTCCAAATGTCCCCAGGTTTGGCTCTTGTCTAGGTTTGATTCCCCACTTAGTGTCAAATTTTTCTTTAAATCAATCAATGCAATTGGCTTTTCAACCAATTGGTTGTGTGATTGCTTGGTTGCAGGCAACAATCCTATGTAGCATAGGGCTTTGTTGGGCTCATTCTGGGCCCTGACAGCTGTCATCCACCCCATTATCTATTTTGACATGATAAGGTGATAATTTCTTCAGAAGGGCTGGTGTTTGAGTCCATCTCCATAAGTGCAGGTGCTGTCAATAGCAGAGAGCTTTGATTGCCCATCATGAGAGGGTGTGGGAAGTCTGGCATAATTTTTTGCAACTGTGCAGGCCCACAAGAAAAATCAGGGGAGATGTTGGTGGTGAGTGTTTTAATGTTGCCACAAGGCAATCTTCCCTCCATCAAGAAGAAATCACTGAGGTGAGAAGAACTGGTGACATGTTTGGAGATATCCATTAGCTCCAAAATGTTGTGATATAGACTGGTTATAGTTATCTTGTATGAGATTTAGTCTCATGATTATGTTTCTTAACTATACCTGAACAAAAGGTTAGTGTAAATCCTAGCAAGGAGTTGGGAAATATATTATGGGTAAAAATTTCTTCTTTATTTGGATATAAATCAATTATATACAGTGGTGTAAAATGTGGGTAATCAATAAATAATGATTAGAGAATTAAGAATTGAACTGTTTAGCAACAATATCAATATTGGTAAATAACATTAACAGCCTGGAATACAGAATCAATTGATTAATTGGATGATTACAGCATAGTCAATTAAGAGTTCTGGACTTGGGATTTTGGACCACACTTATATTCTTAAATTAATGGCTCTAGTATTTATGTATTACCAAGAGTTGTTAATGAGTGTCTTTTCCCAAGATGATTGGAGTTTGATTTAGAGAGTAATAGTGTCTACTAATTCCCAATCAAACGGTTGAGCCATTATCAATAGTGTAAGTGAATTCTAGATTTGACTTTTTATTGAATGTCATCAAACCCATCAACCCTTAGCATAATTTAATACCCCTAGAGCTGTGTTCCTAAGCTCTATCAATTTTGAGTGTCCTCTAGAGAAGATGTATTGAAGGACACTCTAGTCCCCCCAATACCTCATGTAAGACTTCAGACTTTTTCAATAGCAGCTGCAGTTTTATCAAAGCCTGTACTTAACAATCACCAATAAATTACTATTTCCTGAGGATAAAAAAGATACAGCTATGATTTAGACAATAGCTTTATTGATGAGTCTAAGCAGGAGAATAATGAATTTCTTGAAATAATAGAGCTGTGATGGTTTTATATCCAACACAAAGAAAAAGAGATGATAGGGAATTATTTTTAAGAGAGATTAAATCATAATTTTGAATCACAAAATATATTTTCAATAGTAAGATTCTAAAATCTGGAATCAATGGCTTTTGGCTGACACCAGTTTGAGATAAAATGTTAAGTATTTGCAGAAATATAAGCAACCAAAGATGGCTAGGGAGAAACAAACAAACAGAAGTCTTGGCATAAATATCAACAAAATAGAAAACATCAGTTGAGACTTAAATTCTCATTCCTGACTCCCCAAGTCCTTCTTGGAGGATCTCTTGCTCCTCTTGTTATTGTGAGAATTGGGGAGCAGGTTAAGAGGAAATAAAACCATGCTTTCAACCATAATAAAAATCATGGTTTCAGCAACAACCAAAAGGTTGTCACTAACAATTCATGGGAGGCCAAGGGGGAAGGAATCAACTAAACACCAAAAGCAATAGCCAAAACCAAATGGCCAGATTAGAATAACAAATTTCAAACTTTATTAGAGTAGAGAATGATGAAGAAAAGTCTTTTATAACTCCTGCATTCATTTAAGGGGGAGAGAAATGGGGTGGGAGATTGAATTCACCAAACTAATTGACCAATGGTATGAGCAAATATGAGTGCATTTCTCAAGGCGGGAAAATCTTGAAAAATTTTAATGGACAGAATCAAAAAGGAAACCTGACTCAACTGAAAATTGATGATGTTGTGAATACTGCTATTCACCATGTATCTATTTCGCCTTTGGTGGGCCATTTTGAAAAAAAATCTCTTGCTTTTGCTTTTGCCTCTTGAAATGAGTTGATGACTGAATCAGGAAGTACAATTGATTGGTTTCTTGATCCTGCGCAACTCACTTGCCCCACTCATGCTGGTGGCAAGTGATCCTACCGTCCTGGTAGTGTTTTGTGGTATTCTTAACCACTATATATTCCATTTTATATTTATCAATAAAAATTAAGTTATATTCACATTTTTGTCTTTGTGTCTTCTGTACTTCTGCGCCTCTCTCTAGCCACAACTAGTAGAGATTATTCTTCCAGGGCTGCAAGGTAATTGCATAGCCTTCCCTGTCATCTAACCAAGACTTAGTACAAATCCAATCCTAAGGTTAGGATTTCCTGTTGTGTGTCTGTGCCGCGCCTCAGAACACAACAAAAATGGTGCTCACTACAAGGGCTGTAAACCCCTTGGTTATCCCTTTTGCATCCACGTTTTCAGGTCCTTTGCCTCCGCCTATACAAGAGCCAACTTCACCTGAAATTACTAGCCCTCCTATTGAGGAAGATATTGCCAACCCACCTATTACCCCCACTATACTGAACTTCAGGAATGGTCCCCGCCTAGTTGCTTACCCCATGGGTACCCCTGAATTGGAACAAGTCATGGCAGTAGCCCTTGGGATAGCCCGTGAAGGAGCCATCCCTTTCCTTCAGCTGCAGTTCAGTCAAGTGGAATACTACAAATTTATTGTGGCTCCTCAAATTCCACAGCATCTCTTCTCAGCGGCTGGCTCCGCTGAGCACTTACTATTGTCCTTTGTGCAGCCTGCCTTGGCCTACCATCAAATGGTGTTGGTGCTCCACATCCAAGAAATCTCATCTATACAAGCAGCAGCTACTAATCACTGGGATCAGTTTGCTGCCACCAACAGTGGATCCATTCCCTGTTTTCTTTGATATCTGACAATCAGCGCAACTCTGTTATCTCCCAGACTTGTTTGGTTAACTCTGTCAAATGTATGCGCCAGTCCATCCCTGAGTATGTGAGAGAGCGTCTACACAAGTTTCACCAGCTAGAACAACCCTGGCAAACTCAAGTAGACTCCACCTTGAACACTTACCTCTCCGACTTAAAGTGACTTGTGCAGCAGCTCAATGCATTCAGCACATATTCTTTTGAGCAACTACAGCAAGTAGCAGACTTTGCTGCTAGCAGCCTTAATGAACTCAGTACAGCATTTGAGCAATAGAGAGCTGCCACCACTGATACTATAGCCAAACTCCAGATTCAAGTGAATGAATTAGCTACACCCAAGCTAGATGTTCCGCTCTCTCCCCCTTCTGATGACTTGGCAGATTAAGAGCAGAGAATATGGGACGCTATTTGAGAGCTACATACAGCTACTTGCAGTCAAGGACGTCCTACTGAGGCTCCTCAACCTGACCCACAGGTGCTTGAGTTGACTGCTCAAGTTGCAGAGCTACAGCAAGAAATTGCCGCCCTATGTGAACTGATGGCAACTGCTGCTAGTCCAGTTGGGGTTATCAATGAAGATGGTTGCTGCCCTGGCTTACCAGGAGCCCCTCAGATCCAATGTGCTAGGGAACTAATTGCCCTAGCTAACAAGGTGGATCAATTGAAGCGGGACCATACTGAACTGGATAGAGACATATAAGAGATGAATGATGTGATCAACTCTGTGAACAACAGGTTTGCCCCTTGTCTCTCAGTGGGGCCATCCCTTACTTCTCAACTGGCTGAGCTCTTCACAATAGTGACCACCCAAGGTCAACGCTTAGATGCTACTGTACAACAGACCACTCAAGCTGTCAATACAGGTGCCCACGCTGTTGAGACCCTGACTACCCTTGAAGAGAGTGTTTGTCAGCTGTGGGCTAGACAGCTCCTCTCTGAATCCAAAGCAGAGTTCTCCCCACGTATAAATGTACTCAATAGCAACAATGGTGGTCCAACTCCAGAAGCACATTTTAAGCCTACCTTTAAGCAAGTCTTTGACCCCAGAACCTCAACCATTACAGCTTTCCTAACTATCTACAAAACTGCCATGAGAAGAGCCTCAGATGAAGTCAAGAAGGAACACATCCTGACCTGTCTACACCCAACCTGCCAAGAGGTAGTTGTGCCAGAACTGCCCACCATTGAGACCTGGTAAGATATGAAGCAACTTCTGATTGACAAGTTTGGTGGTGACCTTAGCCTGGAAGTAAAGAAGGACGCCTTCATGCATATTGCTTTCAAGCCTAAAGATAAACTAGCTGAGTTTGCAGACCAATTCTACATGGAAGGACAGCAACTGATAACAAGCAGAAAATTGACAGCCCATGAAGCTTACATGGCTTGCGCTCAAGTCACAAAGTTAACCAGCTTCTGTGCCTTCACTTCAAAGCTCATAAGGCTATGCTTTTCTCCATGAAGAGCATAAAGACGCTGTTGCAGGATATACACCTTACTCATTCTGGAGCAGTTGTTAGGGAAGGTCAAGCTACTTCTAACTCTGGTTCATTTTCCCTTGGCCCTCACATTCTTATCATGAACTCGCAAAATCCACCTCAATGCCAAGGTTACTACAACTGTGGTCAGATAGGTCATTATTCTTGAGTCTGCACCAATCCGCAGGTTGAAGGAGCTGATCCAAAGGAACAGGCAGGAAAAGAGCAGTCAACCTAGAAGCAGAAACGCTCTCGGTTGACAATTCTTCCCAGTCTCTTTCAATCCCTCCCTCTATATCTCAATCCAAGCCTGCTGATAATAATGGCTCCTCTTATCCTCCTATTGTTCCAAAATATCTCTGACAACTCTGATACTGACAACGCATATGGGTACTCTGTCCTGGCTGTTCCTGAGACCATTACATTCCCCTATACGTTGCAATCAGGAAAGACTACAACTACCGCTAAGCCTTTGCCTGAAGCCAAAGAAGTTGATTCTCGCCCTTACCTCACTCAGGCTAAGAGGTCCCCTGTGCTAGTGGAGTTGTCAGAAGAAGCTGCCAAGGTTGCTGACACTGTCTTCAAGAATATATCTGTTTTTCTCCCTCTCCAAACTGTTTATAAGGAGTTCCCAGGATTAAGATGCATGATTGAGAAGTGGGATAATGAACTAGTAGAGGCCTAAGATATCTTGGCTGTCCTTCCACCCTTTGGTTGCACTACCACTCAAGTAGAGATATCCATTCAAAAAGTGAAGATCAAGGTTGTTCTAGACACTGGCTTGCCAGTCAACATTGTCTCCTCCAAGCTTGTGAAGAAACTCAAACTTGCCCCTGGCCTTAATTATCACCAGACGTATGGCACGGCTGGACTGTCTATGATCTGTGCAATAGGGGCTTACTTCACTCTATCCATGCGGTTTGGCAAGCTTCTCCTAGCTGCGCCAGCAGTTGTCTTGGAAAACAAGAGTTACAATATCTTAGTTGGCACCCAGTTCCTTAGGGAATATAATTGGATAATCAACTTAAAAGATGGTTACCTCTCTATTCTGGGATATAAAGTCCCTCTGATCTTTGAATAGCCAGTTAAAGTTCCCGGGAAAAGTCTCAAGACATGCGCCTTGGAATATCCCAATGGGGTTTTCAACCTCAAATATTGCACCCACTCTTCAAACATGAAATGTCCACCCATGGCTTGTCCTGCGTCTGAAGGGATCCCTCTCCTAGCCACGTCTGCTGTCACCATCCCCCCTGGCTCCCAGGTCATCCTAGACTCCCAGATATCATATGAACTACCTGAGCAAACCTTCTTGGAGTTGTACTCTCCCCCCTGGTTAGGGAGCAACAAGCCTTATCTCTGTCCTGGGATCCTAGATGTCTCCCATAAGGACCCTGTTCAACTGTTGGTAGCCAACCTGACTGCACTCCCCATGACTGTGTCTAGGGGGCAAGTTGTCAGATATGGCAAGCTGTTGAGCGCTCCTGAAGTCCTGTCTCTTTATCCCTTTGGTATGTTTCAAGATTTTCACCTACCAGAGGATGAGCTGCAAGTCCTATCTTTGTTCACTGAACAAGACTTCCCACAACTGTCCCCAGTTCAACAGAAAGAGGTGCTAGATTTACTAGACCAATTTTCCAACATCTTTGCAAAGGACAGTACCAACTATGGGTTAGCCAAAGGTGTTATCCATCAGATTGACACTGGTGAGGCTCCCTCCTTCCACGCTAAACCCCATTGCTGCAGTTGCGTGGAGGATGCCCAGGTATCTAAAGAGCTCAAATAACTGTTGGACACTGGGCTGCTGAAACCTTCCCAAAGTCCTTGGACATCCCTGCTACTCATCCTAAAGAAGAAATATGGAGGTCATTGTATTGTGATGGACTACCGCCAATTGAACTCCTTGATCAAGAAGGACTTGTACCCCTTGCCGTGTATTGATAATGCTCTTTGACGTCTTGGAGGTTCTAAGTTTTTCTCTGCAATGGATCTGGCATCTGGACACTGGCAAGTTGATCTATCCCCCAAGGATTACCAAAAAGCCGCGCTCATTACATATGAAGGGCTTTTTGAGCCTACTCACATGCTGCAGGGACTCTGAAATGCCCCGGCTACCTTCCAAAGGGCCATGGACTCCGTCCTCTGCAACTTAGCTGTTATTTGTCCTAGTATATTTGGACAATGTAACAGTTTTCAGCGCTACCTTCACCAATCACCTAGCTCATCTCAAAGAGGTGTTCATAAATATTTGAGAAGCTGGCCTCAAGCTAAAACCTTCCAAGTGCGCTTTCTTTAAAGAGTATCTTGAATTCTTGGGCCATGAAGTAACCCAGACAGGGATTTGCCCAATGACTAAGAAGGTTGAAGCCATCAACAAAATGCTTCTGCCCACCAACCTGCAATAGGTACAAGCCTTTTTAGGGATGATGGGCTACTATAGACAGTTGATCCCTGAATTTGCTGATACTAGTGAACCTCTAGTCCAGCTGTTATGTAATATCCCTTTTGAATGGACCGCAAGTCAGCAGCAAGCCTTTGAGACCCTTAAGCAAAAACTCAAAGAAGCTCCCATCCTAATGTATCCTGACTATGATAAAGAGCTCATCCTATACACTGACGCTAGCAATCTTGCTATTGGAGCTATTCTGGCCCAACTAGACTGCGAGGGTGTAGACCATCCTGTGGCTTACACTTCCTGCATGCTAAACAAGCATGAGAAGAATTATAGTGTCACAGAGAAGGAGTGTCTTTCCGTGTTACATGAAGTCAAGCAGTTTTGTCACTATGTATATAGTACCCACTTCACAGTTGTTACTGACCACGCTTTGCTTAAGTGGTTACAACAGCTTAAGGAGCCTGAAGAGCGCCTAGATAGATGGGCTCTACGCCTACAAGGATACAACTTCACTGTGCTCCATTGCCATGGGATTCAACACCAGAGCGCTGATGGGCTCTCCAGAATGCCCATTCTTGCTTTGCATCCTGCAAAGGCTGATTGGTTATACAAACTAATTGGGTACCCTTCTTCTTGGTAAAGTGAGACAGAAGAAGTACAACTGGCCTTGTCCAAGCTATCCAAAGATACCCTCATACGCAACAATCAGATCTTTAAAAAGGTACAAGACCAGTATCTGCCTTATGTACAACCCAGTCTTTGCCTCTTGTTGGTGTTGCAAGCTCTAAAGAGACTGGGCATGGAGGCATTGCCAAGACCTTTGACTGGCTTCAAAAGAATTACTTCTGGGAGAACCTTTTCCTACTGATCCCAGACGTCATAGCTAGCTGCCACAACTGCCAGCTGCATAGGCCTCAAGCTGCTGCCCATGAGTTCAAATTAGTTCCCCTGCAACATGCTTTTCATACTGTCAGCATTGAAGCGGTAGGTCCTCTCCCCTGCTCACGTTCTGGGTGTTGCTTTATCCTGATTGCTGTTGATCACTTCAGCAAGTGGGGTGAGGCTCGCCCTACAAAGGACATCACAGCTAAGACAACTGCTGCCTTCCTGTTACAAGATGTTTTCTACTGCCATGGCTGTCCTCAAGTGTTGCTCTCAGATAATGGGACTAACTTTAATGCCAAGCTGATAATCTCTGTTATCAAAGCTTTGGGATCACACCAGTCCTTTTCTGCCCTCTACAATCCTTCTACTAATGGGGCAGTTGAGTGTTTAAATTCAACACTGGTCTCTATCATGAGGAAGCTCACCTACTCCGACGCTGCCAACTGGGACCTATACTTACCTGCCGCTTTCTTTATGTATTGCCTTAGCAAACATTGTGTCACTGAATACTCCCCTTTTTCTATGTTATATGGGTGAGAGGCTACTACACCATTGCTCTTGGGAGCCCCTGCTTACCTCTGATAAGGCTATGAATCCTGACAACCACATCAAGGATCTAGTCAACTGCATAATTGATATACAGGCCACTGCCTACACTTCTGCATACAAGACTAAGATGCTTGAGCTTTCTCCTGATAATGCTGGACGCTCTCCCTTGCCTGAATTTGATGTTGGGGACCATGTTCTTTACTACCAACACAGAGTAGGTGGTTGCACACATAAGTTGGACTCTCTGTGGATTGGCCCTTTAGAAGTGACCTTTAAACAAGGGTCTTAATACACTGTAAAGCTCCTCTCCAGTGGCTGTCCTTTTGCTTGAGTGCACACAAAGTTCCTTTGTAAATACCACCCCCTAAGGCCAATCTAGGGGAGGGCAATGTCCTGAATACTGCTATTCACCATGTATCAATTTCGTCTTTGGTGGGCCATTTTGAAGACAAATATCTTGCTTTTGCTTTCGCCTCTCAAAATGAGTTGATGACTGAATCAGGAAATACAATTGTTTGGTTTCTTGATCCTGCGCAACTCACTTGCCCCACTCATGCTGGTGGCAAGTGATTCTACCGTCCTGGTAATGTTTTGTGGTATTCCTAACCACTATATATTCCATTTTATATTCATCAATAAAAATTAAGTTCTATTCACATTTTTGTCTTTGTGTCTTCTGTACTTCCGCGCCTCTCTCTAGCCATAACTAGTAGAGATTATTCTTCCAGGGCCGCAAGGTAATTGCATAGCCTTCCCTGTCATCTAACCAAGACTGAGTATGAATCCAATCCTAAGGTTAGGATTTCCCATTGTGTGTCTGTGCTGCGCCTCAGAACACAACAGATGAACCTGCTTTGGACACAATTACCACTGCTGCCGGCCACTCTTGCACATGATATTTAACTAGAGGTGTCTCTTGGGTGGGGCATTTTTGGAACAATTCTGCAAGTATTAATTTGTGGGCTTTTCTTGGGCTTTTTCAGTAACTTTTGGATAATTGCTCAAGCGCAATTTGGTGGAGGTCCCCAAGCATTTGGCTGGAATTGAAGTGGAGGCCTAAGGGGAGATGTAACTTTACAGTTATGGTGAATTATAGTTAGAGCTCATCATAATCAATCAAATCAGGAATATACATCCAGATAAGGATGAATATCAGGGATCCAGTCTTGGGCAGCTGGCCCGTTGTTTTCAGGGGTAACTTGGGCCAGGTTTATTGCAGGTAAAGCCCACCACAAGAGAGGAGCTAACTTAAAAAGATAGGAGAAGAACTTCCCCACCCAGGACCATGGCCTGGCAGCTGGTATTATAGTGACAATTATCCCTTTGAGGATGATGTACACAATCCTGAACAGCTTGCCAGTGTGGTCAGTTGGGAGTTTGGGTGAGGAGGCAGGCATAGGCTTGGGAGTCACAGGTAGTTCCATGTGGAGCTTGTAAGCAGGAAGATAGTTGAACTTTTCTCTAAAAAATTTGGTTGTTGAGAATATCCACAGGCCTTGACGGTTGTATCTAACTATGGATTGTATGCAGGCCAAAGGATCTAGTTCAAGTATATTTTCTGGGGTGTAGTCCTTATATTCAGGTTTCAAGGGGTATTCTGTGAAGTGGATGGGGCCAAAGAGAACACCTGGAGGACAGGAATCTGTGGGCAGAGGGACAGTAGGGTTGGGAGATCTTGTACTGATTTTATAGATGGCAAATACAAAATAAGGCAGTAGCTGTGTAAGCCAAAATAACATAATCTTTATTCAAAAATGGTGATAAGGTTTGGGCACGGAATCTATAGGTATATATAGCATCCTGCCTCCAAACTTAGTATCTTCCATAAGGGCTTCATAAAAATATCAGGAAAAATGTGGACGGGTGGCCAGGAAGCCTGGGTGCAGGAGCAGTGAAATGGCATCTTGGCTGGGTGTTCTCTCATTGGTTGGATGTCAGGAATATTCCTGACATAAACCAGATTTCAACTGAAGAAAAACCCTGGAAACAAGTGAAAGAATGCCTAAATAAGGGGGCAAAATTTGATAATGAATTTCCCCCATTATTAGGGGAAAAGAAAAATCAATTTTTGAAAGAAACAGAACTTCATAAAAACCGGAATACTTTATCATCCAAGCAGGCGCCCGCGGCCACCGCACAGACGCCTGCCCCACCCGCCAGCGCGCCCGTTGCCGGCCACCTGCGCGTCCAGGCAGGCGCCAGCAGGCCCACCACCAGTCACCTGCCCGCCAACCTGGGCCCTGCCAATCAGAAAAACCCCTTGAAACAGAGGGGAGTTCTAAAAATAATTCTGGGGCCCCAAAAGAAGGGCCAACTCCTATTTTTAAACCCAACCAATATTCTAAAAATAATGAGGACAATCCAAAAATAACCCCAGGAGATAAAAATAACTTGATCTACAGCCAATGGAACCAGGGGGATGCCAACAATCAGCTAGGCCTAGACTCCAACCAAACTAGCATCCCCAAACCAAAAATAGAAGTGTTTAAAGCCAAGAGTTGTCATCACCACCTGACCACCCATCCAGAGGAAATTATTAGCCCCAAGCAGAACTGTCTAAAACCCCAACAGATTGCCCAGGAACAAGGGTTTGGCCATCCCTTCAAACACCAATTCCCAAGTCCCATGACCAAACTTTTGGGGACTCCAGTCCCCTGTTTTTACTCCCACTTGCAAAACTTTGCAAGTGGGGGCCCACTATAAATAAAGAATCCCCTCTCAGTAATAGCTTGTGCTATTATTGAGACTAATACCCTCAATAAAGTGAAATTTCCAACTCCAACTACAGTTACAACTTACAGATCAAGCCCCTGCCAACCCTCCAACCCAGTGAAGATGAATTGCCTCATCTTCACAGCTGTACTCACAGCTTGCCTTGGGATTAGAGGCTACCAACAGAGTTCAGAGTTCTTTGGCCCCTCCACAGAAGGACTAGGTTATGACCCATACCACAACCCTGGCCAACTTAACTCTTTAAACACTGGACCCTGGCCGCCTCTGGTGTCTCCCCATTTGACACTCTCTATAGCCATGCATATGTCTGCTTACTACATCCTCACCTACTTTGCCAGGAGCTTCAGACGGTTCAACATACACAACAAGGTATTCTGTTAGCTGATGACGGTGTATCCCATAGTCACCACCTTGACGGGTTTCCAGTTCTCCAATTTGCTACCATACATACTCCAAGTGGTGCCCACCATTTCAGGGTATTACATTGGAATATCCAAATTGATCACTTGATTTTCTTGATTTTGGGCTGTGGTCATGGGGTTGGGCCTAAATATTGTGTTTTCCTTTGGAAACTGAATTTGATTGATTATCCAAGAGGACTTCAAGTTCATGAAGTTCACAGAGGAACTTTTTCTGCCTTCATTAGGCAATTTGAGAAGCTCCTCCTTGGGCACTACCATGGTCAAGCCTGCACTGGTATTCTGACTTTGGGACTTAGCAGGAGCTTCATCTTGTGGAGGCTCAGTCCCAAGAAAACGCAGGTGGGCAGTCCCTTGGTCCATAGGGCCAGCGGCCTCACAGGAATTCAGGGACAGGGTTTGAATCCCACCCTTGGGCCTGGGTTTCCAGGGGGAAAGAATTATCAATCCTGACAATGACATTACCAATGAAGATATTACAGTGTTTATTTACTTGAAAATGATAGCCTTTAAAGAGAGAATATGGTGAGGTGCAGCATATTATAATGCACAGGTAAAAGATGAAGACTTTGATTTGAATCACAGTCAGGGAGTCAGCAGCACAGATGGGTTCACACTCAATTTTGCAAATTCCAGTAATCATTTCATCAGCAAAAGAAGATTTCCAGGATTTTAAAGCGGCAAAAATGCAGAGTTTAATAATTATTTTATTAAAAATCTTATGTGAAGGTATTGAAATAAGTGAATCATGAGGAAAGATAATTTATTTGAAGTGAAAATACCAAGATACTAAGGTAGTTTGTTGGAAATTATTGTTGCTTAAATTCCTTGAGTGCATCTTGATGAGGTGATCTCCTTGTGTTTGGTATTTTCTCAGCTTACAGATACCATCAATGGTGGTTCTGTAAGCTGTTATCTGATTTTCTAGGAGGACAGGGTTTGAAAACCAAGCAATGGTTTCAAAGAAAATTGAGTACAGGGTGGGGATGCCCCATACCTAATTTTTCTTACCACCACCCACTTGTAATCAATTTTTAGATTTAAATCTACAATCACTACAAGCAGGTGGGGCTTTGGAGCTGGGTTTTCTGGGTGGCAGCGCTTTGGTCTGACCACATCTGGAAAACTATTTCTGTGACACCTCTCACAGGCACTGTATCTAGAAGTGTTATGGTTGGCTCTTGTCATTCTACACAGTCCTAAGTTTACCTCTGAAAATTTCATAAGCAGTATTTTTGCTCCTGTCATTGGCTTATCTTTAATGGTTTTTTGGATATGGATCTTTATCCTCCACTATTTTGATTTTGGATGTAACTATGCCATATTTCCATCACACAAATCAATTTTTGACCTTCAAGCCACATTGCAATTTATGCCAATTTGGTTTGTGGCTTTAGGGGGTAGGTCACAATTGTAGCTGTCATATTTTGTGATCTTCTCCTAAAGTCACAGAACAAATCTTCATGAATTCTGCTGTAATCAATCATAAGCATTTAATTTCATGTAAGCATTTGTTTTTGTTGATAATAAATTTTTATAAATTAAATTTAAAAGTATTTTACTATAATTAACTTAAATAAACTGTGGTTCAATCCAAACCATGATTTTTTTACATATTGACAGACAAAGCTTTTAATAAAATTTAGTTAAAAAATAAAATTTAAAGGGCTGGAATTGCTCTAATTCTGCATCCTGTGCTTTGCACAAAGTGATATCACATGTTTCATCCCTAAAACCATTTTAATTTTACATCATATGCCTTGCACAAAATGAAATCATATGTTTATTCTTTGAAAACTAACCTTCTTTTATATTTTGTGACCTATACAATGTAGTGAGGCACGGCTTTTGAACTGCTCCAAAAGGTGTGCTACAAATCTACATAGATTATTTTGTGACCTTATCTAAAACACGCCTAAAAAGGGTTTATGGCTTCGTGATCACATAATTGCTGTGACTGCCCCAACCCTAGTTTTAACCCCAGTGGCCGTAGCGATTAATTTTAGTAGTGATAGTAACGGCCCTAGATCTCCCTTTGCCACGCGGTAGCAGCCATTTTCCATTGCGTTTCTAAATCAGCTTTTTTAAATAATCAATCTTGGCTATCAGTAACTTGATTTGAGTCTGTACTTTATTTGACAACCCGATAATGCTTCTACATTTTTGAAGATGATTTGTCATGGCTTCTCAAATTAGCAATAAAGCCAATGTGACGTAAGACAAAGTTTTGGCGAGGGGCTTAAAAATTGGAGAAGTCTATTGTCGCTGTTATTCTCGGCCGATTGTTCATCCAATCAATATGATTTAAAGGTTATCTGCAAACAGATAAATAGGTGATCTAATCGCCATTGACTTAGTTGGATATTAAGCGGGCGATCAGCGCGCTTTCAAAAGATTGAGTCAACTGATTTAAGTTTGCTATTAACTTGAAACACTAGGATGACTTGAGGCATGAGATCAAGTCAAGTTCTAAATAAATTAGGAAATGAAATTAACTTTGGTGGAAACCACCGTTACAACTAGGGATGCTTCGGCTCAGCACCGGCTACCTTCCGGCTCCGGGCCGCTACAGGAAAAACGGAGCTGATCATATTTCAATGTTCTTAAATAGGTTTTTGATTCGAGTGATCTAGAGCCAGAAACTGGCCGAAGCAGCCCTAGTTACAAGTAGATAACGTAATCAAAGTGGTTTGCGATTGGTAATGCTGCCTAATTCCATGATTTTACGAGTCGTTGTATGGCTTGGTATACGATCTTAATCGCTTAAAGCACGCTCAGGAACAGTCAAAAAAGGAAACCCCTCATTTTCCCATCCACACACGTTTTACCAATCATTTAATTTGGATGGTCACAAAGCGTGATCCCTCCTATGTTTGATAACGGCTCATCTGATACAGCCTATTCTATTTCACGTGAGTTTAATACTCCTTAGCCCTTTCCTTGTAAAACACAACACAATGGAAAGTCCCCATACAGAGCAAGAAGCCAGCTTAGAGAATAATAAGATCAACGATGAAGGGGTCGTAACTGATGAGGAGCCGTCCAGCGGGAAAGAAATTTTTATTGATTACGGAAATAACAAAATAGTCCGCATCAGCTTAGAAAATCACAGCAACAAAGAGACTGTAGTGGCAAAAAATACGGACCCTCTTGAATTTGTCTTGAAAGCAGCCAACTTCACTGCATTTTACTTCTTTATTCTTTTTCTTCTCCTAAATAAGGCTTTTGGAATCTCCGAAACTATCACCCAAAATAGTGAAGAAGAGAAATGCGAAATAAACCAAGTAAAAGAATCCACTACATGGAAAGGATTTCTTTCCAACATCATTGACATATACATCCTCATGTTCGTGAAGACCATAACTGCCGTGTCCTCGATATCTGTATATTCGCTTGCTGTTGTGATCGAAGTCTTTATAAAACAGGATGAAGCTGCGCCTGTTGAATAGATGTTTTGTTTAATATTCCTAGCCAGGTATTGTGAATAAGTGGAATCAATAGTAATATTTTATAGGTTTTTTGTGGCGTCTTCCCGGAAAGTGATTTTACCATTGATATTTATTTTTGTCTTTTTCCTCGATAAACCCGCTTTTTATTATTATGGTAGGCCCCCTAAGATCTGGACCCATATTCATATGATGTTGATAAAAGCAATAAAATTTTATATAAACTCATCTATAGGTTATGAATTTTGTTTAGCTATGATATACTAACAGTTTTGAATTGCAGTTGCTCTGGTAAGTACAATAACATGCTGGATAAACATACTTCGGTCGGATTTAACCTCCAGAAGAGCTTTAACAAGGTATTACATTTCCTCCCAGTAAGAGATTTATCAAGAAAGCACTATTTGTTAGTGCTTATTATTGGGTTCTAATTTGAAGCCATATAACCAAAGCTAGAATCCAGTTTATTTATGATCTTTATTTAAATCAATAGTTAAAATATTCATGAAAACTTTATAATTCATGTTTTATCAGATTCAGTCAAAGTACCTTGATTGTATCATGGCCTATCCCCCGCTAGCATTCAATTTTCAGTTGATCGGCATTGTCTACACCCAGCACAAGGTTTTTATTGGTCGATATTTTTCAAAGGAAAATATTAGTGGCAACTTTTCAGCCTAGCATGCCGAAATGTGCTCAGGACTCTATGTTGGACCGCTACTTGATAAAAACAAATAGCTAAAAATAAAAGGGAAAGCTTAATCAAAAACAAGTATCTATGACCCAAAAAATGGCTTATAAGTAAGAAATGATGTAAGATGAGATTTAAAATAGGTAAAAATTGTAAATATGAGCTATAAAAAATATTTGAAGTAGAAAATGTATTTTTGAATCCCATCTAATAAGGATTTATCAACCTTATATTTGATTAAGTAAAAAATATAAATATAAGTGAATTTATTAGAAACAAAGCTAAATAGCCTAAATAAAAAGTATTGTCAGGATTTTGGGATATTTCTAATTAACAGATTTAACCAATAATCGTAGGGCACAGCTATGTGGCCTAAAAATGGTTTCAACAAAAAAACACAGGCAACTGTGTCAGGATACCAGGAGTACAGTGGAGCTCCAGTAGGTGAGGGAGGAGCTGAAGCAGGTACTGGCATGGCCCACCAGATGATGGGACCTAACTTTACCAGATAGAAAAGGGCTTGCCCAGCCACAGCCCAGGGCCCAGCAGCTGGCAAGGCAGCAGGATTGTTGTATTTCCCGTTGAAGATCAAAGGGTAAATGGTGATTGCTTTGCCGTCACAGAAAATTTGGTAGGGTTCATTGGGGCGTTTGGGCAGGTGTACCACTGCAAGTCTTTGAAGGTCTAGGGTTTGTGATCAGGATTTGAGGGATACTCAGTGAAATGTATAGGGCCAAATAGAGTGTTGGGTGAACGGTAGTATTCAAAGGCTTTGGTTTTGTCAACTGGAGTCTGGTTATCTATCCCAGTGGGTGGGTGCTGACACTTGGGTGTATGCAGATGGAAGAGTATCAAAAATATTGTTGAGGGTCTGGATGTATGAGTATTCTGACTATAGCCATCATACCAATACGTAGCTTTGGTATACTTCGTTCAGTTACGTATTGCTATCCTTGTAGGCAGTAACTGCCCGCTCAGGCCTCCCCCTCAATATGTGTGGCCCAGCCAATGCCTCCCTGGACATTTAGGGGAAGGTACCATGGATCCTATCCTTGAGCTCCTGCAAGACAGGGGACAAAAGATAGAGGCTGTTTGGCCACGTGAGTCAGCATAATTCAAATAGTAGGTGGGCAGGACAAAAGGAACCAGGACCCGGCGGAGTTCACTGTCAATGTTTTCCTAAAAAAAAGTAAGTATTT